>JANDJT010000071.1:3902144-3915473 GCA_024331685.1 Stegophilus panzeri | reverse complement strand
TTTATTCGTTTTATACCACAGCAATTTAGATGACACTTTTTTTAAAAATTTATTAAAGAATGATATATCATACTTTTTATCCATTTATAGTTATATTTAAGCGATATCGTACGACCAAGACTGCGGTTATACTGAATATCGGCACGGCTCTGATTCTCTGATTCGCCACAGGCATGAACCCGCAGGTGTTTCCGGTATAAATGCTACCTCGTCTTCCTTTCCATCTTCATCTGACGAGCTTTCACGTTTAAGCTAAAAGTTCTATTCCTGAAAAGTCTTGTTTGATGACATCCCTAACTCTACTGTAGCAACCGTTTCGAGCTAGGAAGTGGAATTTTATGCTATGAGCAGAGTGAAATGTCCCAGTGCGTTTAGAGGAAATATAAACACTCTTCGAATGCTCCTTGACCGATCAAATTAGTGGAATATAACTAATTATTCAACTAAATATACAACTAACTGTTGTATAATTAATGCGGTAGAATGTAAAACAGTTGTTCCATCACCGGCGTCTCTTTCCTCTTTCCCTCTTGAAGTGAATAAGACAAAAATCCTGGAATCCTTACTGACTGTTACAAAGCACTGACACTGGAGACTCCTTCCGTAAATGGTCAATAAACATCACCTTACAGGAAACTGTATCACCATATCATCGATTATACAATTTTTGTACTTACATAAAGTACATGCTTTAATCTGTTTATTAATAGTCTTAGACTGTATAATAGTCCACCTTGCAAGTCCCTGTGTAAGCTGTTCCTACAGAACTACCATCAGAGCGGCTGTTAAACACCTTCTGACCAGTTGCTGTGGTATAAGATGATGATATTGTATGGACGTGCTCTTAACAACAAGGATTTCACTGTCGGATTGGATTTTCTTGCAGCTTATAGAATTCATGTGAACATAAGCACTGTGACGATTCTCCAGTCATTGAATGAGGGCTACAAGATAGAAGTTAGAGGAAAGACAGAGTTAAAGGTACAGATCCTTTTGATTCAGTTCACTTACATCAAGTGTGTTCCTTTGGACTGCAGTGATCACACTAGTGTAATGCAACAACAGCTTATTTTCTATAAAAAACGGAAAAACAGTTCATTCAAAATGTGTGATGAGACCTAAAACTCTCCCTTATTGCATCTTCTTGGATTCGATGTATGATGGATCAGGGTAAAGGAATTGAAGAAACGTACTGGCTTGTTGGGAAAACGAACTTTACAAAGCCTTTACCGAAGCCTCCTGAGATCAAAACAGGGTAAGACAACGATTTATCCATCTTACGTGAACGCTCGTATGGATTTCATTGAGAAAATACACTTCATATTATATATACTGTATATATAAATAATACACTATAGTCATAGATGATTTTTTTTGTTTTGTTTTCTGGAATTAACTGATTTAATCTTTACTTTACACTTACTCTGGATTGGACGGTAAACTTTTGTGCACCAGGGACAACCACGGTTTGAGTGCTGAAGACATTGCTGATTACAAGAAAAAGAAAGCTGAGAAAAAGGCTTGAATCTCTGAGTCAGAAAGCGCGGAGGTAGCGCCTTGCATGCCGTGCTGTATCGTGACGTGTGGTGTTAAAGACGTCGTGATTAGTTTTGTGAAATGGTTGGCGTAGTTGTCTCGTCATTTGCCTCGTGTTTTATTAGCGTACGTGTTTTAGTTTGGTTTCTTTTGAATATAGTGCATGTATAGTGAAACTGATGTGATGTGCGGTTAAGTGCAAAAGTTTGCATACCCTAATGAAAACTGACGGTGTTTTTTTTCCCAGATATCATTAAAACAGATAACAAAAAATAAAGTAATATTATTATTATTATTATTATTTATTATTATTTTTTTAAGTCCAAATGGTATTTCTTAATGTGATATAAATGTTGACTTTTAATTGTTCTCCTTGTTCATCTTGTTATGGTTTATAGTATTAATCACTCAAAATTTAGGCACACTGTAAAACCGGATAAGTTCATTTAACTCAAAAAATTTGAGGAAACTAATTACCTCGATTTCTTTAAGCCAAATACACTTAAATTACAAAGTTTGAGTTAAATTTTTGTTATATTTAAGTGTATTTGGCTTGAAGAAATTGATTTATCAACTTAAAAATTCTGAGCTAATAAGTTTCCTCAAATTTTTTGAGTTAAATGAACTAATCCGGTTTTAAAGTGCAAGATATTGCTGGTTTATTTGGTGTGAAAAATGCTTTCTGGATTCAAATGAGCCCCTTGATCAGAGATGTGGAATGGAGATGCAAAGTTTTGAGCTTAGATTTAGCAGATTCAGACACAGCTGCTGTTTTATATGTATATTATAACTAATTAAACGAGCATTAAATGAACATTTAATACTGTTTTGTAGACAAACCGCAAACTACAGGTATACATTTTTTCACCCAGGGCCCAAGGCAATGCAAACTTTTGCGCTCGGTAACTTGCACCATTGTACATATCAGAGTTTTATTCACAAATCGTCGGTGTTGTCTTATTTTCCAAATAAGATTGAACCCACCCCACCCCCCACCCCCAATAAATACTGAAGTCCCTTGATATAGTATAGGGATGTTTTCTAAAAGCTCCAGTTCTTCACTCCTCCCTTTAATGTTCAATGTGATATTCCCGTTTTAGGGATAACTGGCAGGAAATGGTGACGGAAGAGATCAAGGAGATTTTCCGGAAGGCAAACAGACAAGTGGACAAGCCCAAAATCTGAAAACGAAGTAGGAAGACACAGGGAGCAAAGGCAAAGGAAGAAAAGTATACGATGGAGAGATGGCAGAGACTTATAGGAGTGTGTGAGTGTGTATCCGTGTATCCTGTGATTGCTGCAGCTTACAGAGACTTCTTTAATAGGATTGACCTTGTCTGTCTAATCTGCCTCTGGCCAGCACAGCAGAAAGAGCAGCACACTAATGAAATGAGAGATGAGGAAACGGGTGATCAGAGAAAGTGTGTTCTTGCTCAGGATGAACTGCAGGCACCGGCCATTTGCTTTGGCCACCAAGTGGCTCTTTTCTCATTTTCACTCAGGTGCTTGTCCATCGTCATCCAGATCGCACTGTCATAAGAGTCATTTACGCTGATTAATATTACTGTATTTTTGGTGTGTGTGTGTGTGTGTGTGTGTGTGTGTGTGTGTTTCCCCCCTAAAGTAAATCATGATGACTGGGTAATCAAATTGGCCAAATTTTTAGCCAATATCTTTACCTAGGGATTTAATTCTTTATTGATATATTGAGTTAAACCTTTTTAAAGGCATTATGGAGTATTGGTTTAATAAGCAAGAGTCATGTTCAAGACAAAAAAAAAAAAAACCCAAAACCATATCGCTAGAAAGCAGAACCCATTATGTAAAAATACATGGCTTTTCATAGAACAAGGATGAGCAAATGAAACAACAACAAATGGTTGGGTTTTTAAATCCATATGCACATGAGGCAAGATCTTAACAGTGTAATTTATTTGTTCTGTTCATTCTGTCTGAATGTTTTCATTGTAATCCCATTATCCAACACTACATTTATACTTATTCATATATATTTATAAAATAAAGCTGTTTTAGTTGCTTGGCCTATTAAATCTTATATATATATATACTTAAATATATAAAGCTCATGACAGAGCCACCTGATGTACAGTATAACTGCATTATACTAGTCATTACGTATTAATCAGTCTTTTAATATTCTGGCTATGGATGGAAAGAAGTCAATGAAAGAAAGGAGGAAAACAGAAGATAAAGGTGGATAAAAGGTGTTTGAATGGCAGATCATGACATTTTGGGGTTGGCACTTTAACACTGATCACAAGGCACTTTTTGGATTAAATGGAAGAGCCCTGGTTTATTAGGGTGAGCCAAGAACTGTGGTGCCATTCCGCCCATTTTTCAACATTGAAACTAAGAAAATGTGCACAAAATTGTAGTTAACTAGCAATGTACCGTGTACGCGTCCAAAATATATTACAAAATATTGCATTATATTGACTATTCATTGAGTTGCAAGGTTGTTGTTACTAGATTATTCTACTGAAAAACCTCATTCAGTGTATATCTCATTTTATTAGGTATAATGATCTACTAATGAATAAACTGACAACTAACTGAATATTACAATACATTTGATTTATGTTTATGTTTAGGACAACATATTACAATATAGTCCATTTCCATAGTGGTAAATTCATAACAAATACTGGAACTACTACACTCAAATTACAATGGGTTTTTTTTTATTTTTTATTAATTTTGTATTGATTTTAATAGACCAGCTGTAACATTTACCCTAGAAGAACATCATATAGTTACCTGATTACTAAAATGTTTACAGGTAAAATGCTGTAAAGGCAGAGAGAGGCTTTATCTTTCATTTAGGAAAGTTTACAGGCTACTGCACTCACGTGGATGAGTCTGGTATCACAACTTTTCCATGAAATTAACAACAACAAAAGAAATGTAATTACAAACAGCGAGGACGTCCTGAACCACAAGTCTAATATCTGTGTCTTTATTGCTACTTAATATCCCATGATTTTGTCTTCTTAACATTATTTCATATTCAATATTATGTTATTAATTTGACTTTATTATCTCATTGTTTCAAGAGAGTGTGTTGTTGCTTAAACTGATATGTTAAGTAATAACTTAATTGCTTAATTTTAAGATATCGCACCAATATTTTGAGTGATTATCTCATTTTTCTATGCAACAGCTTGTTATTTCAAGATATGTTTTTATATAGAATAATGTTGAAATCTTGAAATATCAAGATCTTATATATATATATAATTTTAAATAATTTGATCCAAACATGTGATGTTCATAGCGCACCACCAGGTGGCACCTTCTTCAACAATGCTGCTGATGTCATGTATATCACGCATTCTTCTGCATGTCACAACTTTTTAGGCTTCAAAATCTGATCGCATTTTGTCCTTGTGTTTGGTAACGATGTACATACATTTCCAGTCATTGTATTAGTATATAGTATTACCTTGTTGTTGTTGGTATTATGGAAGCACAGTCTTGCTAAACTTGCCCACCAGCAGGACCCTGAACTCCAGTTTCTAGTCTAATTCCTGTGTTGTAGAACTCACTCACTGGCTTATTTATTTCTGCCTCCAAATGAAAGTGTGTGCTGGTTCATGGCCCACATGCTAGCATAGACTTTGGGAAAACCTGCATCTTGGTCTGGTGGAGAAGCGAGAGATAAGCGTTGTCACCCTCAGGCACAAGATAACAGCCCATTGTCTGAATACACATTCCAGCCACGAGAGGAATGTGAGCCATCTTAGATAGGGATCAGCATGAAATGCTTATAGGAGACCATTTTAAGGGCTTGTGCCCTATACCATATGTCTGATACCTTTAAGGTACTGATTCTGGCTCCCTTACTCAACCTTTATAGTAGAAATTTCTTTTATACTTTAGAATTTAAGACATCCAGAGTTGTGGCCTTTTATTGCTGCATGCTTGATTCCCTTTTGTGTATCAAGAACTTATCATGGTGAAGAGCTGCATCTCAAGGCTATATATTGGGTGGGAACTTAATTCTTCCATTAGGGCCACACTTGGTGAATAGATCTGAAGGGAGAGATCAGAAGTGTTCCCGGGCCAGATTACGGTTACCAGGACAACCCCTGGAACCAGGCCTGGTGAGGTGTCCGCAGGCGAGCATCTGGTGACCAGGCCACTCACATAATCTGGTCAGGCTCAGCCCAAAATGGTGACATGGAGCCATCTTGAGGCCTTGCAAGATGAAGGGTAGGAGTCAGGTACAATGGCAGACAGGAGGCAGGCATGTAATGGACAGCCTTAAAATAGACTTGACCCTTGGAATCGAAACTGAAAATGTGGAATTGGAATTCTTCCTTACAATTTTTACTAGCACCCGATATCTGTGAGAACAATCGATAGTCTCCAAACAGGAAGTAGTTTAGATAGATGTGATATCACAATGACACAAATGATGTCTACATAGTGGGAACCCACAAGGGATTGAAACAGATATTTTGCTTGTATTTTCTCATTTGTAAGTCGCTTTGGATAAAAGCGTCTGCTAAATGAATAAATGTAAATGTAAATGTAGATATTATATTTATTTATGTTTGGCACAGATACTATATTTGATGACATATCCTCATATGGGTTTTTATTTTTTTCATATTTGCTGATATAATTTGGAGATATGTGCATGAGGATGTATGTGAAAGACTTATTATAAGCCATGAAGCATAAAGACAATTATTTTACTTATTGTTTATTTAAAAAAAAAAAAAAAAAAACTAGCACAACACAGCGTTTGTACAGTAAACATGATTTGGAAAATAATACAACAATTGACCTCATCTGTCATGCTTACAAAGGACATCAGTGCAGAAGGCAAGGCAGTGAAATCGAAAAGACTGGTTTGGATTGTGGTGGAGTGTTTGACAGACATAAGCATTCGAAGAACATTTGTGTAAAAATCTTTTTTTTTCTTTAAACATTAAAGATAAGTCAAAGAACCCACACAGTTGTCACATAAACTGAGGAGATTAGAAGAAGAAAAAAACCTTCAGGCACAGTTATAAATACCACAATCACACAGGCTGACGTGAATGCTAACATACTTAATATAAGTATAGCATCTACCCTGATGGACGATTTAATAATTAAATACGGCGCATGGCCCAGCTGATGTCAAACCTGTGGATAAACTGATTATCTAATCTCTCAAGTGGAATTCTTTTGCCATTTTTTGATTTATCGTAGAGGTTTGGTTCCGTTCTGAAGTGTACTTGGGAAAATTTGTAATTACAAACAACCTGCAGGATTGTGTTCATGAGGTAACCGTCATACTATAAAAAAAATTAAAAATTAAAAAAAAAAAAAACACAAGTTATACAAATTATCGATTGAAAAACAAAAAAGCTACACTTATCAGCAAATTCAAACTACAATTCATCTCTCATTTTGTCACCCTTTGGTCTAACCAGTCTACCGATGTAGAGGATGGAGTTGGTCTGGTTGTCCTTGACCAGGAAGATAAATGGATGGTCAGCATAGAACAGCTTGGGGTTCCTGAGCTTTTCTGTGCCAAAGATGCTGGTGTCAAATGGGTTACCCTCTGTGTCCCATTCCCAAGCAGATGCATGGAACACGTTAGAAAGGTAGAGATCTTTCTTGCCAGAGATGTTGGACAGATCAGCCTTGGACTTGTCCACCGCCTCTGTGAGACCAATTTCTCCCAGGTGTTTCTTTGAGAAAAAAAAAGCAAAGAGAAATCACAATGAATATTATATACAGTAACGACTTTACATTCATTCATTTATTTCCTGTAAGCACTTTATGGTGGTCAGGGTTGCGGTGGATCTGGAGCCTGTCCCAGGAACATTCAGCATAAAGGACAGGAATACACCCTGAATATGGAACACCAGTCCATTGCAAGTCACCATTCAAACACTCACTTAGACCTACCAGCTGGGAGGAACCCAGAGAACTCCACAGAGACAGTAACCCAAGCACACATTTGAACCAGGTACCCCAAAGTCATGAGGTGACAATGCTACCCACTGCACCGCCATGCCACTCAATGACTTCCCATGTATATCTAATTAGACTAAAATGTTCAGGACATGCCTACCTGGAGATCATGGCTAACTTCCATGCTGACTTTAGGTAGAGAAACAGCCACTGCAGTTTCCTGTAACTTGCTCATCCAGGTGTTCAGCTGATCCTGTGTCAGAAGCTTCTCCAGCCTCTCCAGGGGCTCCACGTGGTAGGGCATGATGAAAATCACACTGGATTTCTTGTGGGCCAGAGGCATGTTGAGCACAAAAAGCTTGTTGTCTTTGTCCTCATAGAAACCATAAAGCCCTGTGAAGATGCAAATGTTAGTGTCAGTTAATTTCTTGTAGACATGAAGGTGACCTCTCAAGATTGATTATTCCTTATCTAAAGGACTGCAATATTGCATTCGGTATAAATAGTTGTTGATCTCACCTGTCCGATGCATCATTTGGACAGATATGGTGAAGGAACGGGACACAAGGAACCCACGGTTGTCAACCATCTTATGGTGGAACTTCTCATCCCAGTGAGCTGTGGAAGCACAAATGAATTTAGAAACTGGAGCAGTGTATTGTATTTTATCCTATAAGGCATGCCCGAGCTTTACATATCCACTTACGTTTGAAGAACATGGCGTTGATGATCATGGCACCGTCTGTATTCTTCACATCCTTGGTGACTTCTGGCAGCTTGCCATCTGTGGACTTGGCAGCCCACTCATTGATGGAGTTGATTGCGCTTCTCTTGTCACGGAAGTTGATCTTTGAGTGATCGTACTTGTAGTGCTTCTTGCTGCTCTTCACAAAGTCATCAGCGAAGCTGACGGAACTGGGGCCATACAGCTTGTTGTTGATTTTCCAGGTGACATTGCGGGCCACGGGGTCACTGACCTCGCTCAGGAGCTCAGAAAGTCCCGTATGCAGATGCTCATCTTTCAGTGCATCAGCCTTTAGGACACTCTTGACCTGTGAGGCAGTGGAGGACTTTCCTCCAAGGGCAACCAAGCCCAGAGAGGATGCGACCACCACAGGGGAGATCAGGATGTTGTCCAAGTCCTTCTCTTTGGCCAAGGTATGGTACAGGTTGAAAGCGAGGTGGCTGCTAGTGTCGGCCAGGGATGTCGCATGGCTGCTGAGTTTCTTTACCTCAGCTGAGGAGGCCATGGCCAAAAGGCACAGAGTAACGAGGTTGGTCACCCACATTCTTGCTTTGTGTTTGGGCAGGTTTGGGAATCTGGGGGAATAGAAAGTACAAAAGAGTATTAGTACCTGATATTTGTAGTGAAAAAAAAAAAATATATATATATATAAAATAATTATTTTGAGTACGTATGTGTGTTATTTGCCTGTATTTCTGTTCTGTCTCAGTTCGTTATAAGCTCCATCTCTATTTGTGTTTTTTTTACAAGAACATTTTGTTCTAAAATTGGGTTGCCTTTGTAACTAGGGCATCTGTGTTACATAAGGGAGCAGCAACAGTCCAAACAGGAATGCAAATGTAAGTCTTTTGGTATTTAACAGGTCACCTTTTCAGGTCAGGAAACTATGTCAAATCATTCTAGCAGACTTAGGAATGCTAATTTCTTTTGAAGTCTTCAGTAGTTTGACCCAGCATGCTGCACTAAAAGAAACACAAGCACTGCCTGAGGCTAAAGACAGCCTTTTTTTTCTTTTTCTTTTTTCCATTTCCATAGCTCTTAATGTTTTTGTATGTTGCTTTTTTTTTCTTTCTTTCATCAACTGGAATACCTTGAAAGGTTTTCATAGTGTTGTCAAAGATTTCGATTTTCATTCTGAAAGACAAGAGGTGCATTTTGGTAATCTACAGAACAAAAATGTGCACAAATATTGTTGATTCAGCAGAACAGGCTAAATCAAAAGAAATCAGTTATTTTTGATGTTTTGGTTTTTTTTTCTTCTAGTAGTTCTGAAAACTTTTGCTCCATGCAAACTTATATGCCAACTTGGCACTTCATGCACACACAGAAAAGGACACGTAGACCTCTCCTATTGGCTAGAGAGTCTCAGAAAAAACCCCCCAAAAAAACTCCTGACCAATCAGAGATGCCATAGTGGAACAGTAATAGGATTCCAGAGGAAGTGCTGTGATTTTAGAGGCAACACAGAACCACTCCCTATTGGTTTCCTTAGATCTGACTGAAATCTTAACACAAATCATACAGCTTTAGAGTTTTAACACAGATTGGCATTTAAAAATAAATAAATAAATAAATAAATAAATAAATATGCAAACTGTTTTAAAATCATAGGACAAATTTTATAATGAATTTATTGCAAAGTTGTCTAGTCAGATTTTTATCCTTTCTAGTCATTTTATCCTTAAAACAAGTTCTCTCTGTTTTAAGGATTCAAGGATTCAAATGTTCCAATGTATTACCCCTTTTATAAGCACTTTTTTTCTCAACTATTAAGAGAAACAAAATGTTTCCTGTCCCACTTAGCATACAAAAAAAAAAAAAAAAACCTCAGCATAATCAAAATGTTCAGTAAAAGCAATTAAAAGTTTGCTTCTGCAACCCTTTTATCTGCTATGCATTATTCACAGATTTAGTGTTACTGGAGAAAAATCCCCACACTCTGATCTTGAATGCATAAGCATTTAAAGCGAGCAAAAGCAACGCCGTTTTTTTTTTTTTTTTGTAAATTCAGCAAAAACGTATAGTACAGATTCTAAAGTCTTACCTTGTAAAGCTGCTCTGATGCTCTGATCTTCTTATCTCGTGCTGACGTGCTGCAAACTAACGGTTTCTAGAGGTCTATATACTGCTGGGAAGAAAGTTCTGGAAGTTTGTGTAGGAATATTCAAATGAGGATGTCTGGATTTTCTCTGGGAAGCTGAGACAGAGACCTCCTACTGGATCGAGTGACCAGAGGTTCGGAAGTGAGCTTGCCTCTGCGAGGTCCTAAAGCCTTTCCCAAATGTCTAGACTTTCTGTAGAATTTGAAGGATTTAGATCTGAATTTGCAAGACGATAGAATATACGGTATCTCAAAATATCCAATGCACCATGACATATTGAGTACTGTACTAAACTGAAGTGGCAGTTTGAGGGGTTTTTGGGGGGGGGACATAGCACCAATAGAGTCACTAATGTCATGCTGGGAAAAATATTGTGGTGAAAATATCATCTGCATATTCTTGAGAATATTTGTGTTTCTTATGTAATCCTGGAGGCCTGTTACTGCATGCTCGGGCTCACAACCCCACCCCCGAGTGCAGGCTGCCACGTCTTCTGGCCGCCTGCAGACTCCAACATCCAGTGGGTGGGGGTGCAACAAAAACAGCTGCCTTTTCATTTTTAGACATATTCTTAGCTTTATAGTGATGCACTTCTAATTCATTTAGAATGTTCCAGACTTTGGTGTACTATGGTGGTTCAGATGGATGTTTTATTTTGAGCAGCTTAAATACAGGAAGGCTCCACAGGAAGCCGTATGTTCAAATCATTCGATTTTTTTCCTCTCTCTACAGAATACGTGTTGGATGTGGTATAGTCGGGTGAAATAGTTTGTGCACCCTTAAGCGAATGTAGGGATGCCAGAGGAGTTTATTGGAACAAGACTTATTTAGTGTATTAGCTTTCAGAAATGGGACAAGATGTAAAAGAAGGATAAAGTAGTGAAGGTTCGGATGTTAATAGTGAAGTTCTCTTTCGTATCTTCTCAGTTGTAATATACAACTTATTCATCTTCACATATATGTTCTACTGTAACTGTATGATCATATCTGGAGACGCTCAAGGTCCTAATTTGGATTGTCGTTTTGTTGCAGGATTCACTCTCATTTCATACTTTGTCGTTTCCACTTAGTTACATTGGGTTTGGTATATTTTATACTTATTGTACTTGTTTTATTCTGTTTTGAGTCATATTTTGTGCCTAATAATCGCATGTTATGTGTTAGCAATTTATCTGAGCCTTGCCACAAGCATATCTGTGCAATCGTTTATACAATATGTCGTGGAATTGTAAAACAGTAATACTTTTTTTTCCCATTCTGAAATCAAACAATTGCACCGTATGTCTTCTGACACTATAATGAGATCTGCTATCTATTTAAATTGCGGATTAATTTGATGCAACAAAATGGATTTCCACACTTTTTCCCCACTCAAACATAAAATCCTGCTGTAAGATGACTAACTTCCCCTTCTGTTGACTTCTGTTACACAAACACATTTGACCAAGCACACGTTTTGCGGATCACAACCCTCTTGTATGAAAAGCCCCAGCAGTGCAGAGCCTCCCCCAAGGTGTAAATCCTTCTGTCCATGCAGGCGTTAAACATTGAAATTCCTCAACCAGCCTATAACGATGCTACACAGCTGAATCCACCGTTTCCACAAAGCAATGGAGGAGTGTAAGTGTAAGTCACTGAGTGATGATGTGGGAGGTCAGATGTCAGAGAAAATTCTGGAAACACACTTGGAGTAAGAAAGTAAGAAACTTCTCCCAAGATTTCATCAGTTAAACCACACCTACTGCTGAACATACAGCCTGAGGGAAGGAGTAAAAAACACCTGACTGTGCAAAAGGTTCAGCACAGCTGATGGCTTTCTTTCTTTCTTTCTTTCTTGAATTCCCTAGCATCTCAATGTAACGGTCTTTATTTATTTATTTATTTATTTATTACCGTCATCCTTCTGTATGCACTTTCTTTCTTTAGTTCTCTCTCTCTTGTTCTATATATTTTTTTTTTTAATTATTTCTTAAAATCTTTCTTAAATTCCCTTTAATGTCCTCATTCTTGTCTGTGGTGCTCTGTTCAAGTCGGGGGTTTACAGTTGCTCTCCTGTAAACCAACCAGTGTGTGTGTGTGTGTGTGTGTGCTTTTTAAACACTCACAGCATTGCTACTGCTCGCCAAACAACATTTCGTTCCAGCTAAGGTCTGTTCTGCAAGTGCTTTTGTAAAACAGCACTAAACTGATTCAGTGGCGTATCACACCCGCATTAAATCTGTGTCCGTGTTTAAAAGATTCCTGTTCGTGTGTGTTCATAAAGTGTATAGATTATAGGACAAAGAGTTCTTTCTGTTTATACTGTAGGGGGAGTTGCGAGCATAGAGGGGCTGCACACAGCATGATGTAAAGCGTGAGCAATGTTAAGCTGGTGAATATGCTGATGTAACATTCTGCTGAATTACATGTTTTTGGAAATGGCATGAAAAAAAAAAAAAATCACTTGGTTTCTATAATGAAAAACGAGGAGGCAGTAAATTCCTGAAATATACTTTTATGAAAAACATATTTTATACATTTTGCAGAATAAGTAAGTATTCTTACAATACTTCCAGACAGAGTAATATAATGAGCTCTGTGTAATAAAGTAAAGATAACTGAAACTAATCACACTCTAAATAAAATGTTAATTAAGAACACCCTCCTAGTTTTATTATTATGGTTGGGGTACGACGACATCATATGTAATGTGTACATGCTATTACTACAGCTACACTGGTGGAGTTAAATGTTTTGACCAAACAGTTTGTGTTAATTAAGGAATAAAACACGTTGTGGTGTTCTGTTATAGAAAAATAATCAATGACAGGGTGCTGTGATGAAGGTGAGTTAGTATTACCATCCTGAAAGTTGATTATTTACCCAATGATCACTTTTTTATTCATTAAAAAACAATGTCATACTTTAATCCATTTATAAAGGTTAGTTCCTGTTATGTGTGCCAAAACCACCTCTGGTGTTTATTACCAAAAAGCTCTATTTTGGTTTCATCTGACCATAGAACCCGATCCC
>JANDJT010000071.1:3875487-3890684 GCA_024331685.1 Stegophilus panzeri | reverse complement strand
ATATAATATAATATAATATAATATAACCTATGAACTTCAGGCAAAACAGATACACAAAATAAGAAATATTGTGCATTGAGAGATTCACTTTTACATTGTGTATTCAGAATTAGATATATTATGAATTGTATTAGACAGACCAAATATTGTGACTATCTCTCCATATTAGAATATATTACATTTACATTTACATTTATGGCAGACACCCTTATCCAGAGTGACTTACATTTATCTCATTTATACATCTGAGCAATTGAGGGTTAAGGGCCTTGCTCAAGGGCTCAACAGCCAAACAGTGGTAGCTTGGCAGTGCTGGGGCTTGAACTCCTGACCTTCTGATTAGTAACCCAGAGCCTTCAACCACTAAGGCACCACTGCCCATATTAAAACAAATCAGTCAGCTTTGGGTTCTAGTTAGAAAACACTGGACTGTGATTGGTGAACTCTTGGTTCTGATTGGAAAGCCTTGGAGTTTGTTTGGAAATTCTTAGGTTCTCATTGTGCAACCTTTGGGACTGATTGGTGAACCCTGGATTGTGATTGGTGATTCCATAGTTCCAGTTAGTGAACCCTTGGCTCGAATTAGAAAACCTTGCGTTCTGATACAAAAATCTTGGAATCTGATTGGTGAACCTGGATTGTGATTGGTGTGCCCTTGGATTTCCCATTAGTGAACCCTTGGTTGTGACTGGAAAAACTTTGGCCTTTATTTCTGATTGATGAGCACTTGATCATGATCTGTTAAACTTGTCTTCTGGCTGCTAAACCATTGGTTTTGTTCAGCAAACCTTTCTTTCAGTTAGTGAAGCCTTGGTTCATGTCACAGAACTCTTGGTTCCTATACACTCCTTGAGGAATGCTCATGACTGGTCCCGACAATTCTAATTGGCTAAACCTTTATAATTTCTTGTATTTCATAAACACTATAAAAAGCTGGATGTGAGGAAAATCATGATTTGGCATCAGAGCTGGTTGACCTTCCTCTGACATAAAGTGATTTTTTTTTTTTTTCTCTTCACATTCTTGAAGAAAAAGCCTATATTTAACTCAAATCTATTCGACCAGCTAAGACTGATCAATCTCCCCATGGTCTGGCTCCAGATGCTCGGTGTTCTAACATTTTGCTGACTCCTGCACTTTTCCCCTGCTCTTGCCAACCTCTACTCGTCTTTAACAAGAAGATGAAAGATGAGAGACAGGAGATGCAAGATGGAGAACTGAGGATTTGACATCATGACAGTCGCTTTCTTGTGATTTTTCAGCATTATTCATCAAAGAGAGTGAAAACGCATAAAGGTACTCTTAATTTTTGTTCGGTTGGCGTTATTTCATTATACTCGTGCACTCTCTTGTCTAGCTCTTTTGATATCTGCTTATTTATCACTAAACAAAAGCTTGCTTTGTTCCCATTAGCCACGCTGTGAGACATAATGAAAGCATCTCTTTTCTCCTTTAATGCTCTATTGAGGTAGAAGAGTAAGCTCTGAACTTAGATTGAGGTTGTAATGAAAGCAATGCAAATGACCTCCATCTGCACTCGTATCATCACACATGATGTCACATTGTCGGTTATAATAATGTGATTATCCTAATATTACTTAAGGCTGAAGTCAATAACATATCTAGCACGACTGTTTTACAACCTTTTATAGAGCTCTCATCAAAACAACGCAGAGTTTCCCTAGAAGTAGGTGTTGAAAACATGTTGCATAAATCCGGAGCAAAAGTAAAAACTGCTGAAAAGCTGTACGAGCAAGAAATTCAACAATCACATGGAAGTAGTAATTCTATACGTAAGAGAGTAAAGTTCTTTAGAAACTCTGCAGGAAGTCACCAGCAGCTCAAAACTTGATGCAAAATACAGTTCAATGCAAATACAATCAATCAACAGTTAGTTAAAGACCAAACCACTGCAGGCTAAACTACACTGTACTTATGGACTGCTCATATGTGTAGCGAGTCTCCAGTCCAGGCTTTAGCCAATATTGTCACGTTTCAAGGTAGATTCGGAAGCAATCACAGATATACAACGTTTTATTAAACAAACAAACAAACAAACAAACAAACAAACAAAACTAAGACAACTTGGCAAAATACTGTGGCAAGAAACAAAACACGGTAACATGGAACACGGTAGTCTAAGACAAACGTAAGACAGAGAAGCAGTGCAAACAATGGCTATATATAAGTGTGCTCATTAACAGAAACGTGATTCAGGTGCAGGTGGTCATGTGACATGTTGTAGTACAGTGCAGTGGCTGATGGGAATTGAAGTCCAGAGTTACCTCCTTGATATATGACAAATATTACAAAGGGAACCTGTGGAGTTGTGCTCAAAATATAATTGCATGTTCATATTCATTATATATATAAATGGTGCTAATATTTTTGCTGAATTCCTTACCTTATAAACATTAAATCAGCCTATGGCACTTGGGCTCATTTTAAATGTCGGTTATTGTGAACAGCTATAAAGTGGAAACTTTTCCCTAAACTCCCACATATCCTGTGCACCCTGTGGAACTGTTTCTTCAACAAAGATTCGGTAATCTCTCTGGAATTTTCACTTGAAGGACGATTACGAGGAACTCTCCACAGAGAAGGTTCATGCTCTTTGATTTGATGCCAGATTCAGAGATGCAGATGATAAATTCTCGGACAGTCTCGTCTTTGCACACTTCCAGACTCGATGTTTATTCATGTCTTCAAACGCATTCGGAAATTACGGAGACTAGCACTTCACATCGTGGAAGTGTTTTTAGTGGTTCTGGTCACCAAAACTAACATGTGCTCTTAAGTTCTAAGGAAGTGCATGATGTAGTACTTTCACTTCTCTCTTAGTTATCCTACTGAACCATTGTTACATAAAACCATTGTGGCATGGAGTGAGTGAATGTCTTCTCAAGAATTGTAACTGGAATTGTGTGAAAAGGAAATATGACACCTTTATATACAGAACGTTCTTCCGTAATGCATCAGGTCAGCGGCACGAGTGATGCAGTCGCTGTACCGGTCTGTAGTGGTGAAACGGGAGCTCAGTTGTAGACAAAACACTCTGTTTGCCAGTCAATGCTTGTCTTTCCTCACGTATCTGAGTGACTGAAATAATAAGGTTGCAAGTGAAGTGGTGGAAATGAGGTTCTTCTGCAGGGATACGGCGCTTGTTTTTCATGACAGGATGAGGAGCTCGGCAATATGAGAAAGCGTCAGGATAGAGCTGCTGCTCTGAATCGAGAGGAGCCAGTTAAGGTTATTTGGGCACATTAAAAAGATGCCCCATGGTTGGTTCCCACTAGAGCTTTATGAGGCATGTCCCACTGCACGGAGACCCTGGGGCAAACTCGGGCCCGTCTAGAGAGATTAAATCAACATTATGGCTTGGGAGAGTCTGGAATCTGTGCTGGGGAAAGAGACATCTGGGTTGACCTTCTCAGCCTGGTGCCAGTGCGAGCTCCACCAGGACAAATCTGCCACTAATTGGAATCTTGGAGTGGGACAAAGACTCAGTGAAGTCAAATCGTATAAGAAAAGAGCTTTCTGGACAAACAAAATCTCTCTATATGTACAAATTTGTCCAAAATGAATCCCCCCCCCACCCCCCCACCCACACACACACACACACACATTGGCTATATAGCATCAAGATTTTTGCGGATGTTGGAGGTTTGCTATGTTGGGTTCAGATTAACCCCTGGATTTCTGCACTCATAGCCCTGCCAAATTGAAAATATGGTTTAAATGCAGTTTGGTGTTAAGGAGTATACTAGTCTATTTAAGGCAAAATACCCTGTTGCATGGTGTCAACACTATAAATACAAACGTACCCAAAGAACATAAACACAACAGTTCTCATGGAAAACATCAGCCACACCAAATATTTACTCAACAATATTTCCTCTGCAAAACACCAGCTCTTACCAGCACGACCATTCTTAAACCCGATGCTTGGTTTATTCAGGTGTAAAAACAGGGCAAGCCTACAATACATGTTCAAAATGACTGTTGTTATTGAGAGGGGTGGTTTTCGAAATTGTAGACTGCGCTCTCAGACACTCTATAACGTGAACTAGCACCCACACCCTCTCTGACAGGGAGTATTTTAGTTTGGGTGTTGCACAAAGCGGTGTTGAGCAAACAGATGGTCACTTGAATATTCCTGGATGTCATGGGGAATGCGAGTGGGAGGAGGCTGAGTCAGCGCTGGAGGTCTTTCAATAAAAAGAGACTCGAAAACAAACAACCTGTTAATGAAATTCATCTGCGTGTGACCCGGTGCTTTGGTAGTATGTCATCTGCACAGTCATTATCCTGAAAACAACAGTCATTACCATGATTTGATTGGTTCAATCGAGTATCGTGAATAGTCATATGTCTTTACTCCGTATCTAGCATTCTACATGCTTCACTTGGCTTTGTTTTTCCCACATATCTCAAGCCAAGAAAGAGTGTGTGTTTCTTTCCCCTGACAGTAATAACCTAAAACACTACCAACTGTTCGAAGTTTGACATCTCATTGCCAAATCAAAAAGTATTCACAGCCTTCTCTCTGTGTCACGCTATTGATGACCTCCAAGAAAGGCCTCATTTTATGCAATAGTCCCTTGTCTGAGAGAGCAGACATGTGTATGGTTGCGACACGGCTTGCTGTAAGTTCTGTCCCTTTGTTCATAAACACACTTCCCAAACTGACAGTGGTCCAAAGATAGATTGTGTCATGTGTTTTTTTTTTTTTTTTTTTATTGTATCCTCATGCCATGCTGGTAGGTTCATGTGAATCTATGGGAACATGTGAAAGCAAAGCAGAGACGTGTGAAGGAATTTCAAGAATGTTTAACTGTACGTTCAAGGGCAACTGCTGGAAAAAAAAAAAAAAAAAAAAAAAAGAGAGAGGAATTTTTAAAAGAGCCTTATACTGTACGTGCTTATTTCAAGATTTATTGTAAGAAGTTTTAGATATTATATATGGTGTATAATTCTATATAATGCATTATACCACAGAGCTGTTGAATTCTTGATTCTGACTGGTCTGAAGGTCGGGTTTCATTTTCTATAACAGCAGCTTTTCTATAATAGCAGGTTTATTTTAATGTGCTCGTTATAATACGTTATCGTTTATACGTGTAGTAACAGCCTATACGTGTGCTCGTATGGGTCGACGCCCCACATAATCTAATATTAATAATATACGGATTAAAAGCGTGCTGTTATTTAACAGAGAAAAAGAAGATTGAATCATTTGTATAGTGTGGATTTCTGTAAGGAGACGTTTAGTTATTATTTATGGAAGGAGTCTCCGGTGTCAACACTTTGTAACAGAAGGTTTTCCACCACAGGAACAACTTCAGGACTTTCCGCTTTCACGGTAACATGACAAACAACATTATTTTGTCCTTATTGACTTCAAGAGTGAGAGCAAACGAGAGGGTGGTGATGGAGTGAAGGTTTTAAGCTGCTATAATGTAAGTGATAACAGGAACTTGTTTTACAGATGTTCCACAACATTACAGGTAGCTATAAATAGTTAATGTTGTGCTTTTTTTCCCCCCACTTCGAGCTGGTAAGAGTAACCTCGCTTCATCAGACAAATAATCGTTGATTACTGTCCTTTAACAGCACAACACCAAGTATTTTATTCCTTTCATAACTTTCACGATCAGATTTTTAGTTTTGAGGCATGTTGTCCATGACCTGAGAAAAGTCTCACAGTTAAGATAAGGGATTTGAGGAGAAGATTGTGGTCCTGGTTTTCACCTGGAGCTTCTTGCTTGGTGTCTTTTTCCATGTCTAGCTGCATAGAAAATTCTGTGTTTTCACTTCAGTGAACTGCAGTCCAATGTGCTGAAACATTTCCCCCCAAAGCAGACTGTTATTCTGTCCTTTTTTTTTTTCCCCTTCGGCTGGTAGGAAATGAGGCAGCAGAAAAGGCGACTGTTCATTCAGACACCCTGCTCATGTGCGTCAATCCTCACTGGAGTATGAGAAGAGCAAAGGGTCAACAAGATGGTTACCAAGTAGAGAGTCCAACCTGGGGCTCATTTAGATAAAGAGATTTTATTTTTTTATCAGTTCCAATTTGACTTTGCCTTCATGAGGCCTTTTCGACTCCTTAACAGGTACAGTCAGAAAACTTATAGAACATCCAGATTGTCAAGTAAATTGAATTGTTAGTCATGCCATCTACATGCACATGCAATGGGAGGAAATATTGTAGCTGGCTGGTTCAGAGGCAAGAAGGAAATCTGAAACCATATCTGGAACCAAAGGACACTGAAAGGGTTACGCAATGGCAGGCAAGTGTACCATCATCCCTTGCTCCAATTGGTAGTTACCCTATCACATCTTAGTGGTGGATAAATTATAAATGTATTAGCTAGCTCACCAGGCAAGTAAAATATCCAATATGTTACCCAGTTCCATGTTTTGGTTGCCTGGAATTTGACAAAGCTGGTAGCTAACGTAATGTATTAACGTATGGCAATCTAGTTTGCTTTTAAGTACGTTGGGGAAATGAACAATTGTATGATTTTATAATCTTCTTCTAACAAAGTTTCTAATGTAACGCATCACATTTGCATCCTTAAGTTGTTCTAAATCTACCATACATCAAGATTTCTATCTAAGCTTCTATAAATTGAACTCGATCACTACTGTGTAAATTTTCCGAAGAATACACTTTCGCCAGCAGTGTACGGTAATATACTGTTTAACATTGTGTAATGTTGTAGTAAAATAGCATCTCTTGTTTTCACTTTGTCAAGATTGTGCACACAGAGACGATAATTGCTTCTCATCACAAGATCCTATCAGCAGGAGCTAATCTGTATCACTATCACTGTTTAACCCTCCTGTATGAGCATCGGTGCAGACTGGGTAGGAATACAAAGACAGATATTGTGCCTTGTATAGAGGTAGTGTAATCATTATCTCGTTTGGATCTTGAAGCACGTGTGTTATAGTTTATGGTGTTATTAACATGTGATGACTGATTGTTCTACCAAAAATGGAAGGTACTGTGTATTTACCGGAAGGTAATTGAGCCAGTGTGATCACTAATTCTGACATGTAGTCATACAAATGGTGTTTGAAATCTTGTACCCAAACACACATACCTCATATCCCTTTATATTAACTCAAATCCTTACACTTATATATGTATTTTCGTCATATTGTAATGAAAATTTCAAAATATCATTTCCATGGAAGACCCCCTGACCGGGAATAGAAACAAGAAATTCATCATAATTATTCATCAGGAGTACAGTATGGATCAGGTCCACAGTATGAGAAACTGTCCATTTAGAAATGTTGAAGGACATTATCATTTATTATTATTTAAGGACACCTGAGTTTCACTCCACCTGTTTTTCCACATTTTAGACTTCTGAACTTTTTATATTCCAGTCTCTTTTTGGCATTTGAGACACACTTCATTTTCCTCAAATTGAATTAGCTGCTGCCGTCCTGTCTGACCGTCAGGATGATGGAGATGCATTGATGGATTGCTGGCCTGGTGTAACCCTGCATGAAGCTCTGTAGCCTATGTGGTTTTTAATAAACTGCCATGACACACTAGTACAACGATCTATAACCTTTCCCAGGAATAATTACCTTTGTTGGAAGTTGGGCTGGTCAGTTGTCCTTTTCTATTAATGAAAACTGTCTACATTGGCATACACATTGTCTGGATATGGTGAAATTAAGATAAGATAAACTTTGAGAATCTCCTTCGGGATCTATAAACATCTATTAGTGCATTAGGTTCGGAACTAGGTGTGGTTTTCTGCTTGCATTCAGAGCTGCAAAGTTAGCTTTGAGGTAAAGAAATGAGGTAAAGTTTGCTCATATTAGCTAGCTGGTTAGCTTTAGCAGTGTAGATTCATCAATATGGCTTAAAATTCCTTTTCATAATCCTGCCAGGTTAGCTCATTTTAGCTAGCTAGCTAAAATGAGTAGGGACAATAGAACCCTCATAGAATTTGTAATGGTTTTAATGGTTATAATGGGAATTGTATCGGTTTATAATGGAAACTGTAATGGTCCCTGTGGGGCTCTACTGGTAATGTTATGTCTAGTGGACACCATTAAGGACCAGTAATAATAATGGTTTTAATGGTTAGCTGATGGTTTGTAATGGTATTTGTAGAAGAAACCATTAGTATTTCTGTGATGGTTTCTATTGTTGTTGTTTTTTCAGCAGGGTAGTGTTAGCAGTAAAGATTATGTATATTTATTAACTAAATATGATCTACAATTCGTGTCAGAAATCCTGCCAGGTTAGCTCGTGTTGGGTAACTGGTTAGCTTTAGCACCTAAGATTACAAACATTTTTTTTAAATTTTATTTTAAATATGACCTAAAATTCTCCCAGAAATCCTGTCAGGATATTTCATGTTTGGTAATTGGTTAGCTTTAGCGGATACGATTATGAATTTAAAAAAATAAATAAATAAAATCTAAATAGTACCTAACATTCTCTCAGAAATGCTGTCAGGTTAACTCATGTTAGTCAGCTAGCTAAAATAAGCAGGGACAATAATGAACATAAAATTCTCTCAGGTTAGCTAGCTAGCATGAGCTAATCTGACAAGGATATCTGATAGGATTTATGTCATATAAATGTAGCTAGCTAGCTAATATAAGCACAAAATCAGCTGCTTTGGGAGAGGTTGAAACTGGTCTTGAATGTTCAAACGTTGTCTCCATCATGGCATGCAGTAAAGTCTGAGCTAAACAGTACCAACTCTAATTACCGGAGATAAAGTTTCCTGTGGTGCAATGCAAATGCCAGACTGCTGGTGGTCTCTGTTCTCTGCTTCTCAAATGCCTCTGATGGGCTTGATAGCCATTTTGGGTTCACTTGTGAACCGCTACATTAAGCAGCTATGCAGCAGTAGCACTAACAGATAAGAGCGAGTAGCTTTTATGTGCTCTTGCTGCTCTTTGGAGAATCCATTAAGCAATAATAGCTATAATGCTATGTTTGTACAACCAGAATTAACATTTAGCTTCCAGATTTACATGTGCATTAGCTTTAAAATAACCCGCCGTCCTTTTGACAGCAGAGTACATAATGCTTTTGAGGATAAAAAAACAAACAAAAAGGCACTTGTTTGGACAAAAGCTATTGCTATAAGTGTAGATCTCTTAAACCTTTGCTCTTGGCTTTGGATATATTTTATTCGTAGCTTTATCTAAGTAAAATTTGTGATTAGAATTTAAATGTTTGGAAGCGTTTGAATGAAAAATATTAAGATCCGTTATAGGTTTCTTATGTTGTCTCATGAGCAGGGGAAGTTTTTTTTTTTTTTTTCTCTTCTCACAGGTATCTATATATATTTCTGTATGTGTGATATTCCAAAAGTGCTAAAATGGCATTATTTTAAAAGTGTGGTTGGCAGTTTTGTCAACAGCCCCTTTCTTTTGTGTTTCCTCTAAAGCCACACCCACAAAACACCTGCTAATTTAAGAGGTTGAGCTTTCTGAATCAACAGGCAAAATGATTGACGTGTATGTAGAGATGCTTCTTTGTTCTGATTGGTTAGTTATTAGTGGTCCACGAGGCCTTCTTCTCATTTTGCTGTTATTTATTGCAATGAAAACGCACCATACAAGATGATTAAACAAAACCCATCTATTTTCTATACCGCTTATCCGACTGGGAACCTGGAGCCTATACCTGGGAGCATGGGGCACGAGGCGGGGTACACCCTGGACGGGGCGGTACACCTTGGACGTGGTGCCAATCCATCGCAGGGCACACTCACATACACATTCACACACCCGTTTATACACTACGGACACTTTGGACATGCCAATCAGCCTATCATGCATGTCTTTTGACTGGGGGAGGAAACTGGAATACCCAGAGGAAACCCCCGCAGCACGGAGAGAACATGCAAACTCTGTACACACAGGGCAGCGGCAGGAATCGCACCCCCACCCTGGAGGTATGAGGCAAACGTGCTAACCACTAAGGTGATAATTGTACTGATGCTTGTACGCCAGCGCCACCTAGAGGTAGTCTGGTAAACTAACGTGTCAGTTGTTTTTCGGTGGCAAAACTTTTAGTTTTATTAACGGTCCGAAACGATACAGGCAGTGCCTATTATAACATAAATACTGCTTGGATAATGGGAAATTTATATTACAAAATAAAGTGCTGTTTCAGAGGGAAACTTTATATAGACTTGGTGTTTTATTAACAGCGCACTGACGTTAAAAAAAAAAACAATCACTGACCGCACCTTTAACTAGACGTGTAATAGACCAGATTTAGTGCCATGGAGCAGTTCCTTGATACTTTTGTCTTTCTCTTTTTGTCTTTCTCTTTCTCTCTGCCTGTCTCTCTCTATGTCTCTTTGTCTCCTTCCACTGCCTCTCTCTGTCTATTTGTCTCTCCCCCCTTTTGTGCTGCCTGTCTCTCTCTCTTTATCTCTTTCTTGTTTTCTCTTTTCTTTTTGACTCTCACACATACACTAATACTCACTCTCTCTCGTTCTCGTTCTCTCTCTCTCTCTCTCTCTCTCTCTCTCTCTCTCTCTCTCTATCTCTGTCTGTCTCTCTGTGTCTCTGTAGGGTACTGTGCTGTCAGTGGGATGGTAGAAGGGTGGAGTGGAGTCCAGGCTGAAGGAGCATGGTGAAACACCAACCCCTGCAGGTCTATGAGAGACAACTGTGCTTGTCTTGTCTAACGGGGATCTACGGCTGCCGCTGGAAACGTTACCAGCGCTCACATGATGACACCACAAAGGTGAGACTCGCCTTCATTTTGCTCATTACAACAATGCATTGCTACTCACGATGGTTTCATATTGTACAAACATTTCATATTGTAGTATGTAGAAGACATTACATTATGGGATGTATATCACAATATATCAGAGGTTTTGCTAACAAATCACAAAAAAAAATTATAAATAGTAGAGCCACATAGACATTTACAAAAAACTAAATATTTGAGAAGAAAATGGAGAAAAAATATAAATGTACTGGTACAAATAGCTTTTGCTATTCATTTGAGTGCTTGTAACTCTAACAGTGGAGTCAGTCTGGGTTATAAAATGACCGGCGATGCCTGAGAAAAGTGCAGCGTGAAAGCGTGATACGACCCCGAATATCAGTTTTCCCAGGCACAGATTAAAGATTAAGCCTCGTCTTCCATGAAATCACGCTAATGTAAACCCGTGTGGGTCAATATTTTAAGAAATGTAAAACTAACATGTTATAATTTGTAATATTGTTAATATGTACATGACTGAAATATGTAACCATAAATCTGAACCTTGAGCCATCTTTGGAAAGGGATTTGGGTCGCAGGACAGAACAGCTACCCAGGGAGAGTGAAAAGAGTACTAGACAGGCGTTAGTCAGAGACTTTATATAACCGTGCAGTTCAGAGTGTACATGTGTGTGTCCATGCTGGAGGTCATGCAGAGGGGTGGACGACTGCATATTCCCGCTTGAGTAATTTCTATATCCTGGCGATACATCTTGTTTTGTTTTGTTTGACTTTTGGTAACAGTTTGTATCAAATATCTCAACGTCTTCCTCTCAGTGAACCTGGGATATACGTATCAAATGTGTATACCAGATCCCAATGTCACTGATTATTTAAATACAGAAACGCCAACTCACACCAAGAAGCCCTATATTTACATTATGCTTATCTGGATATGCCCTTATCCAGAGTGACTTACATTTATCTCATTAAACAACTGAGCAGTTGAGCGTTAAGGGCCTTGCCCAATGTCTTAACCTCTGAGCTACTACCATCCCATATATCTATCAATATATAAAAGCAAGCATGGATGTTGGTTTGTGAGGTGAAGAGGATGTAATTAAAAATATATACAGTACACAGTAAATCAGCTCCACTTCACAGAATGAAAACCCTTTCAATTAACATAATTGAATTTATTTAGTGGTGTGGCACTTGATTATCAGTTCACATGCTCCTGTTAAGCACTAGTATAGTGGAAATGAATAAAGGTTGAAAAACAAACTATAGCAGTGAATACTGAGGATATAATCCACTTGTATGTTTATTTAGCCGCTAAGTGCTTTTTATACCGATGTTCAAAACTGTACTAAACAAATGTTGATGAATCAAAGTGTGTTAATAAGGTGTTGGGCCTCCATGAACCTCCAGAAGAGCTTCAGTGAACTTTGGCATCGTTTCTACACATCGCTGGAACTGTGTTGGATGAAGAGTTTCCCTCAATTGGTGTTTTGATGATGATTATGATGATGGTGGTGGTGATGGTGCTGGTGGTGATGGTGGTGGTGGTGATGATGGTGGTGGTGGTGTTGGCGGTGCTGGTGGCGATGGTGATGGTGGTGGTGCTGGTGGTGGCGTTGATGGTGGTGGTGGTGGTGCTGGTGGTGCTGGTGGTGGAGGAGACGCATCACTCCAAAATTTCACCTAAGTGTTCAGTGGAGTTGAGCTCTAGCATATCATTAACATCATTTCCATCATCATCATTAAACCATTCAGGAATCATCCAGGAAGAGATCGGGTTGGAAATGATTCATTTTAGGATACAGTTGATCAGTCAGAAGTCAGAACTTCGGATTCATTTATAGTGACTCTTCTCTATAACGGGACCGTGGCAGAAAAATAAATAACTGCCCCCGACAGCTGCTGGGTTTTCCTTTAATTTGCCCCCTGTTCTAGCTAGTCGCGGAGTTATTCGAGAATAGATGTTCGAATAGATGTATTAGAAAATAAATGTTCGAAGTTTTGTTCGGTGGACTGGAAATGCAAATGAACTACCAAGCAAACTTGGATAGGCAGAGCTGGCGTCAGAACTCGGTGACAAATACTACACATAGCCATTTGATAGCAAAGCAGTAAAAATGGAAGTATAGTAGTTTTGCCTAAAACTCCAGATCTTAGGGCTGGAATGATGTAGCTTAAAAAGGAAAAACAAAACACCAGTCCATCTGCTCATAATCTCTGTTTAGGAAGAAAAAAAAAAAAAATCACCACTTTTTATAGCGTACATGTTCTCAATGCCTTTCCGATTTTTTATTTCTGTGTGTGTAAAATATTGCTTGTATTAGGTGCCATATTAAATTCCATGTTCACACCAACTTTATCTTAATTTTGTTTCATTTTGATCTTAAAAATCAAGTGTCTAATTAATTGCCTTTAATGCCAGAATGTGTTTTTTTGGTTTTTTTTTGTCCACATCGCAGCTTTCATGCGGTTAATTAGAGGATGCGCTGTTCTACTCTGCTCAGTTCCTGAATTATTTATATGCGCTGAGAGGAATTTTTCGAATATGTGTCTAGACTGCCAACAAATGGCATTTTCATTTTCCTTATTTATATAATGCAGTAGCAGTGGCCAAGAGTACAATATGCAGTACTTTTTATTTTTGCAGAAGCACTGTGTAAACACTGCAGGCTCATGTTTTCCTGTACAGTGTTTAAACCCAACACAAATCACACGGCCTCCCACATTTCTTAATCATTTCTGGTCGTGCTTTTTCCACGTGTTGTTTGGGTAAACATAATGACCCTTCGCGTCGTTTTCATCCGCACACTTTTATCCCCCGATGGCGCTTAATTGAGTAGGCATGAAGTGTTAGCGAAGCTGAGCAGCTGGTCTGTAGGCTTGTGATACTGTTATATATTGAGTGTTGGCTCATATTTAATGGGTTTTTTTTTTTCACAAACCCATATAGTAGGGAGTAGTAGGGCTGGACGACATGCAAGGAAAGGAAAGAAATGTCGCAAAGTGGTTTATTCCTCGTTTTTACTTTCTCGTGACTGTTGTGAATTGTTTGCACTGGAGACTCCTTCCTTACAAATGTCAAAATCACTTTACAGAAAGCTTATCATATCCGTGATTATACAGTACATAACGTCCTCTCTCTCTCTCTCTCTCTCTCTCTCTCTCTCTCTCTGGATATGTTTATTATTCGATTTAGATTATTTGGAGTGTCTGCCCTGTGAATGAGCTGTTGCTATAGAAACTATAACATATTAGACCGAGCACATTAAATATAAACCTACGCTATTGTCTGAACTGCTGTTAAGAGAAAATGAATCAACACCTTCTGACCAATGAGAATCGAGAGTTCACCAGCGCTGTGGTGTAGGATATATTAATATTGCAACATACAGTGAAACGTTTTTTTTTGTTTGTTTGTTTGTTTTTTTTATCCCTCATGGTTTCAGGGTGAAAAAAAGAACCAGGTATAAAGGTTATAAATGCAGATTAGGATCATATCACATTATCATGTTTTGTATTCAAATTTTAAAAAATGCAATAAAAGAAAGAAAAAAAAAAAAACCCCAAAACCATCGATTGGTTACATTTTCCTACATGCGAACGTCTAAGAACAGAAGAACAGAAGACGTTGAAAAACTGATGTGTTGCTCATTAATAAATAAAATTGTTAGCGCTGGAAAATTTCTGTATGGAATAAAACGTTACGATGGGCAGTTACAGAAAAAGAACACATTTTAACAGCATCAACAGTATCTTTGTTTTATTTCTTACATTTATCATTAGATGTATTGTTTTAGTAGATTTGCCCTTCTTGAGGAAAACTTTACTACACAAAAAAAAGCATAATTGTGCATCTCTGTGGTGTTTTGTTTAGAGTTTAAAAGTAACTTGTCAATCCTACCTACGCCTTCGTATGAAAAAGCGAACAAGCATTGCTCCACTACGCAGCCTCCTGTCAGAAAAATGCACATCACTGCTCAGGTTTTATAAAAGGCAGGCACTTGGCCCTGATGCGAGTGGGTGTCTCTTGACTTCTGCCCTTGTATGTTAATGTGGTTTTTTTTGTGTGCTAACCGTGGATGACACCGTGTCATCACCGTGCCGTGATTTGAAGCCTCTCGGCCATGTTTAGGAGTACGATAATGAACCCGGAATACACAGAGCTCTCAGGAGGCACTTTCACTACATAATTAGTTTTGTTCCGAAGCACTTTGCATGAATTAGCACTGTGGTGGATGTTTAAGGTGGGTGAGTTTCTAATATGCCCCCTGAGTGCGATTGCCTCAGGCAGAGTTATGTCAGATAGATGATGCAGTAGTAAAGAGTACGGGTAGGAGGGCTGCGTTCCTGTGAGCTTAACTCCCAATAAGAGAGAAAACAGTGAGAGTTGGAGATGCATTTTTTGTAATGTTAAAATATTAGCTATTCTTCAGGATGAATATCCATGTATGTGTATATG
>JANDJT010000071.1:3843195-3863461 GCA_024331685.1 Stegophilus panzeri | reverse complement strand
ATATATACACACACACACACCACACATGTAATTTTTATTACTATATTTTTCTTATTTATTACTATAATTTTTAAATATATTTTAAATATAATATTTGAACATTCAAAATTCATTCAGAAAATCACAATTTCACACAATGTAACAAAATGCAGCATTAAAGGTCATAATAAAAGTACAAATTTAACTCATTCACATTTTTATTTTATGAAAATTACATGTAACATTTATAACACATACACATATTAGCATTAACAATAAAACATCTATTTTCTGTTAATGTTTTGTTATGTTTTTATCATTTAGATGAAGTTAAGACCCAAAAATATGGCTAACTAATGGTGGGTGGAAACAGCATCTGTCAACAAGGGCAACGAATTGTACTTTGAGCAAATAGAAACTACAAAAAAAAGGTCAGAAATGCATTTTGAAAGTCAAATTTGGCGTTTCATCCCATTGTGCGCCTGTGGCTCTGTCTCATCTTTTCTGGAAAGAAGTCTAGGAGATAGAAATACACACACTTCCAGAAGCACTGGAGGCATGTTCTTCCAGGATCTCACTGACCTCATGTGCACTCACTGAACTAAGGAGAACTCTCAGAGGACTTTCCTAAGTATATCTACTGTGCGTTACACTGTTGTACTTGCTGGTATACTGTACATACACAGCCAAACCTTCTACTAGAGATGGTGCTCTGATAAATCCTCGCTGTCGTTAATGGAATATCAGCAAGCTAAGCTTGTGTATAATCATCATTTTACACATTCCACTCAACATGTACGTATGTACAATGTAAAAGTCCAGTGGAATGGAAGATAAAATACCTACTGATAAATTCGGATAAACCGCATGATTAAACATAAATAAAAAATGCTAGCCAGTAAGAAAATCAGGGTTTTAGCATTCTTTGGTATGCAATTTAAATCCATTTGACTTGTATAGCATATTTGCACTGTCTTGCACAAATATTCACCCTCTTGGACTTTGTATTCAAGAATTTTGTAGTAAACTGAAACTGAAAATTGGGATTGATTTCTGACTTATCCCTTCTTTACCCAGTCTCTGACTTTTGGTGGATGGCAGAGTTGATGATGTGCCATATTCATTCAGTTTTTTAATAACAGATTTAATGGCAGGGGCATGGTGGCTTAGTGGTTAGCACGTTCGGCTCACACCCCTGGGGTTGGGGGGCTTGAATCCCACCTCTGCCCTCTGTGCATGGAGTTTGCATTTTCTCCCCATGCTTAGGGGGTTTCCTCCAGGTACTCTGGTTTCCTTCCGTAGTCTGAAGACATGTGTTGTAGGCTGATTGGCATTTCCAAGTTGTCCGTGGTGTGTGAATGCGTGTGTGATTGTGCCCTGTGGTGGTCTGGCACCACGTCCAGGGTGTCCCCCACTTCGTGCCCCGAGTTCCCTGGGGTAGGTTTCAGGTTCCCCATGACCCTATGTAGGATAAGCGGTACAGAAAATAGATGGATGGATGGATTTGATGGCACTCTGTGGGATGTCCAAAGTTTTTTTTATAACCAAACCCTGATTGATACTTCTATATTTAGTTCTTCATGATGCCATTCAGGTACGTTTAGGTATGTTCTCTAACAAACTCTGGAATCTTCCAGTAGCAGTGTTTATACAGAGGTCACATGACACTTTAATTACACCCACTTGAACTCCATTCAACTATGTGATTAATTTATGGGTTTCAAAGAAATGAGGGTGAATACTTGTCCACTCAAACATTTTATGGTTTTTATTCATGAATAATTTTGCAAATGATATTGATCATTCCCTCAAACTTTAATATTAGGGGCTATTCTGTGTACGTTCATGGCATATAATCCCAATTAAGTTTATTTTAGTTCCAGGTAGTAACAATGCAAATTGTGAAAAAGTCCAAGGGTGTGAGTAATGACAGGATGACAGTGATGCAACATGAGGAAGCTTGAGAAAACTTGAAAGGAAGCAAACTCAAGAGACTCACGCATATGTGCAAATCATGCTATGCTATTACTCTATTGATCAATTATTATCTTATAACATGGTAAGACATCTTGAGGAGTCACTGTATTTTCAGGAGGCCATGATGACCTAGATGGCTAAAGTGGATTTCTAAAAAAGGACTCTAATTTGTCAAACTGAGTTACTGCAGAACCCAGTGCATGTAAGTTTGTAGTGCCTTCCAGATGGAGCTCTGCCTTTAAATAAAGCATCTCTCCTCTCCACACACAGCCATGTTGAGAATGCATCTCTACAGGCTTTTTTATTTATTTTTATTTATTTATTTATTTATTTATTTAACATCACCACTAATTAATGCCTCGGGCTGAGAAAAACAAAATGTGTCTCAGTGTGACACTCCGGCGTGCGGTCTCGAGTTGTTAAAGGTGCACCTGCAGGAAATTTCACACTATGAGATGATTTAGTCAAACTGGGCATGCAGGGGACAGCCAGACACCTGGGGGAGAGTGAAGCCAGGAGAAAAAAAAAACACTGTAGGAAGTGAACTAAGGCACAGAGTTGATATTGTGACTAAATGAATTCTGTTAAAATGGGGCAAAAGTAGGGGGTAATACATTTTGGCAACATAATTGCAAAATAGAAGCTAATTATGAAAAGTTACGATTACGGTAGATATGTTTAGTTAATTCTCTCTCTCTCTCTCTCTCTCTCTCTCTCTCTCTCTTTCACTCTCTTGTACTATAGCAAATTTGTAATGTTTACTTTACTCCATGGAACCAAAAAAGCTAATTTACTGCCTTAAACTTGGCACCTGTTTTGTGTCTTTTTTTAATCGTGAATTTCTCATTCATCCCTACAATATTAGATCCCCACTTTAACACCACCCATATAGAAAATTGACCAATGACAGCATTTCTGACTGCGACACATTATGCAGTGCAACGCTTGGACTAAGTGAAAGATCATATCTCAGCCTCCGCTATACTTAAACATGTCTGTATTATCACGTGAATGTAATATTATGTAATATAAGGTATCATTGTTTATGTAAATTTCTACATTTATATTTTTTGCAAAGAAAAAAAAAATCAGTGCCACTGATTATACTGTACATGACACTATAGTGTAACTAACGTGGATGTCTGCACTATGCAAATGATTATCTTATGCAAATCACTCATGTGTCAACTTCAATTGAGGCTCATTTAATCACACAAGTGTACTTGACTCTGTAACTCTCAGGTAAATACATGAGGATAAATACATTCATATGTCTGCTTGTGTAACCCTATAACCCAACAAAGAAACAAAAAGATCAGGCTTTAAACAGTATCTACACGTTCTTTTAGTATATACAGCATGTATGAATTGTATTTATGAAAACTACATGTATTTCTGAGCTGAAATATTGAAATATTTTATTTCATGCAGAAATCTCAACCACAAGTAACATTTTAAAATGCAGTTACTCTAGTTGTAATTGTAGAAAAAGGGAGAAAATTTTATTTAAAGATAAAAAAAATAAAATATTTAAAGATTCAATTGAAAGACACCAACCTATTGTCTACAATCAACTACAGTTTATTGATTTAGTTTGCATATCATATAAAAAACAATAATAAACTTAGGCAATAATGCAAAAGTATTATTTTCCTATGTTACTAGAAAAGGAGGCTTTAACTGTGAAATAACAAAAAGAAAATGCCATGTCAGATGACCAGGAAGTGCTGTTTATTCTGTAATCACATGGCATGATGAAGGGCATCCTCGGAGGGCTCTCAAAATGTGATTAATGTTTCAATATTTAGGCAAAACTACATAAAGGAAAAAATGTAAACACTATCTGTGATAAGTTAATTTGTATTTTTTGTCATTCAAACATCCAGATATATTGTGAGTATTTTGTTAAATGGTAAAATGAATCTGTTGCCATATGGCAACAACAGGCGATAATGGAACTGTGGTATGTGCATTCATGAATTGAAACAGGCCTACATAGTAAAAAGACCCTAGGCTTCTCTAATAGTATATGTATGGTTTTCACATCCAAAGAAAGAAAAACTGTTGTAATTTCAGACATTTTGCAATTGCAACGGATGTTCTAAATGTTGTTTGTTTCAAGAGAAAGAACTAGAAAGATGCTTTACTCAAAACATGTTTGGATCTAGTTTGTGTAAGTATTTTGAGTGAGTAAATCCATCTACATTCTTTTTACAACTGTAATTCCTTTCTATAAGATATAAATTGTACATGTTTACTATGTGCATGTTTAAAAAAAACACAGCAACTCATAGTCTTGAAAATGCAGTTGGAATTGAAATATCATACATTTTTGAGGTACATTTGACTATATGATACTTTCCACCATTGCACCTTGTTGCCATATGGCACCAATTTACCAGCAACACCCAAAAAAAAAACAAAACAAAAAAAAAAAAAAAAACCCTTATAGATAATATGTAGAGAGACCAAAAACCAATCATACTGGTGTCATATCATCTCACTAGACTTCCCTCACGGTTTGAGTGACAGGTGGATGTGATGGCCTGAAGGATCCCTAAGGTAACGTCTCCGTCAGGGTGTTCTGGGCTGTTGGCGTTCTGAGGTAGCGCGAGGGGGGGAAAGATCGAGGTAAAACTCCAGTGAGGTGTGGCAGTATGAGGCAATAGCAGCTGCTAGTCATGCAATCTCCAAGCTGCTGTTTTGTAACATCTAATCCATCATGTAAAATAATAATGCTGTGCTAAAAGGACTCAGCTTTTTGCATAATTCATACAGGAGGGAAGAATTTAACAACTAGTGAATGAGTCTCAGTGTTGCAAAATGTGCCAGTGCTAAACACTGTGTTTAGCTGTAATCACCTTTAACACAAATAGAAGCTAATCAGAATCAAAACTGCATTTTGGTTAGCAGAAATGATCCAGGATGCATAAACATTTAAAATAATGTACAATGAAATAGAATGCAAGGAAGTTACATATAAAATAAAATGCAATAATATCAGTAACTATTTTATCACTAGATATTGATTAGGTAGATGTGTTGTATAAACCACAAAGTCCTGGTCAATTATGGGGGTGCATTAGTGCCTATGGAATGGGCAGCTTGCACATCTGGAAAGGCACCATCAATGCTGAAAGGTATATACAGGTTTTAGAGCAACATATTCTTCCATACAGATTCCATCCCATCTTTACTTCTGAGTGACTCTGCCTCTGTAAGATACTCCTTTTATACCCAATCATGTTACTGACCTGCTGCCAAGTAACCTAATTAGTTTCAAAATGTTCCTCCAGCTGTTTCTTTTTAGTAACACTTACTTTTCCAGCCTTTTGTTGCCCCCGGCCAAGCTTTTTGAGACTTGTTGTGGCAATCAAATTCAAAATTACCTTGTTTTTTTTTTCTTAAAATGGTGCATTTCCTCCGTTTAAACATTTGATATGTTTTCTATGTTCTATTGTGAATAACATATGGGTTTATGAGATTTGCAAATCATTGCATTCTGTTTTTATTTCCATTTAACTCAGTGTCCCAACTTTTTTGGAATTGGGGTTGTATAATATGGTATGTACCAGGCATTTATTAAGTAAAGTGCACTGTAATGCTGAGTAAGTTTTCTTTTTTTGTTGGTTTAATTTGGCTTAATGTAAAGTGTTAATACATATGTATTAAAACTAATGTATGAAAGTACAGTTGAGATCATAAGTTTATATACCCCTTGCAGAATCTGCAAAATGTTAATAATTTAAAAGAAATATGAGGGATCATAAAAATTGCATTTTCTTTTTATTTAGTATTGCCCTGAATAAGCTATTTCACATAACAGATGTTTACATACTCTATAGTCCACAAGACACAATAATAAATTCATTTTGTCTTCTGGGGAAAAAAAAAAATATATATATATATATATATATATATATATATATATCTTATGTAGCTTCTGAAGCACAGGACTACAGTAAATGAAAAAAAAAAAATGTTTCAACAAATTAACAATTGACACAGATCATCCTGTTCAAAAGTTTACATCCCCCTGGCTCTTAATGTATCATGTTGCCTTTTTGAGCATCAGTGAATGTTTGCACCTTTTGTAATAGTTGTGTACGAGTCCGTCAGTTGTCCTCAGTGTGAAAAGATGGATTTCAACATCATATAATCGCTGTTGGAAAGGGGTCAAATATGCAGAAGATGCTGGAAATGTAAAGAATGTGCAGGACCTGGAGGATTTTTCTGAAGAACAGTGGGCAGTTTAACCGCTCGGGACAAACAAGGGACTCGTGAACGACTCTCACAAAACGGTGTTTTATTCACCAGTGCAGCAATAATGTAAAAATTAGCTCCAGTTAATTATGGTGGGGTTTTTTTTGAGGTTTTTGCGGTTTGCACTCTAAACAAGTAGTCCCATCTCTGAAAGGATGAATCACACAGATATAGATGTCCGTTGTAAGCGAGCTTTGGGTGTAGCCAGTTTTTATTTTTATTGCTTACTACATGTAATCTTTGAATTTCTTGTCTGTTGTAATGACACACACACTGCACACTGTTGAGATTAGGCCAAAAAACATTCCTTTAATACCAAATATTCCTTTAATGATCTCCATGTGAAGAGAAGGAATACATTTTTTGTTTGCGGCTCACACTTTGCACACAATTTTTTCCATCTAGTCGTGTGTGTGTGTGTGTGTGTGTGTGTGTTTTTCCTCAGTGGGAGTGTATGTGGACCCTCATCCTCTTCGGGACGTTCACTCTGCTGCTGTTCTGGTTTTATTTCTGGTGGGAAGCAAGCAATGACTACAGCGAGTTTAACTGGTGAGTTTCAATTCGATTCGTTTTTATTTGTGTAGCGCTTTTAACAATAGACGTCGTCACAATGGACCTAAATATAAAATCTCCATCCAGATTTCTGTAAAGCTGCTTTGTCAGCGGCATTAATTTGTCATACCGCGTTGCATTGTGGAAGAGTTTGTCATGCGCTGTGTCTGTGGTAACTGTCGTGCTGCCTTTTATATTGAAACGAAAAGATTTTATTTTCAATATGACTACTCTAGGTAAATAAAGGTCAAATCAAATCAAAATACAACATATTATATACAATACTGTGATTGAGTTGCACCAACTTACGAGAATTAAATGAATACGTAGAGTTTAGAGCTAATAAAGAATTGTTGTTTTTCAGGATGTGTTTACCATCTGATTAAAATTTTATTTCCTTCATAGCACACTATTTATTTATTTATTTATTTATTTATTTATTTATTTGTATTTTTTTGCCCTTTTGTAGTGTCCACAATGGATTGTCTATGAATGTACCACACACAGTACAGAATACCCATAATGCACTCTGGCATTTGTATGGAACGCAATAGAGAGTAGGATACAAATTTCGGTTGCCGTGAATTATTCTTTTTTTTTTTCACCAGATTGAAAAATTACAACATTAAAATTGTAATTTAAATATATATTTTCGTAACTCTAAGGAGCAACAGGAATACTCAAAAATCAAGTTTAATTTTAATAATTTAATTTTGTGCAACATGATTAAGTAATAAAATTGATATCATTAATGTTAAAATTCATCTTCACTGGTGTAACAGTATATTGTGTCCCCCCCGTCCCCCCCACACTTTTTAATTTTATTTAAAAAAAATTGATCAGTAATTTAATTTTATTATATATTTCATTTCTTTTGCTTAGCCTACTGCCTTCCTTTTTCCTGTAAACAAAAAAAAAATGCATTATCGCTATACTATAAATATGAATTAATCCCTACTACAGCAACACTAACTTAAATTAAAAGTGAATCTTATGAGGTAAAAAATGCTGATTTAGACAGATTAAAGACAGATATTATTACATATACTCTGTACAAAAATATGAGCACTCCATTGAAGATTTCATGATAAATAATGAATTTTCTGATATACAATAGTTTAAATAAACAACAAAAACTTAGCAGTATAGTCTGCTTTCAGTTTCTTTCATATCCTCATATCCTCTGGTCCTCCCCTTTGGTCTCCATCTGTATCTGTGTCTCACAGCAGGATAAAGCCTTTCGTATGAGACTGTATCTTGAAGGGCGTTGTGTTTCAGAGTGCCCTCGAGTTAACGCCTGTGAATAAACCGACAACGTGAGAGATAGTAGTTAGCAGACGTGGCTGTGATATGACCTCCTCCTGGCTCAGGGACATGTCAGGACTGATCTCACATCAGCTTCGTCCTGCCGAGTTAAGAAATGAACGCCAGTACTGAAGTGTAGATGTTGTGTGCATTCCTTTATATTCCTAGGTTCTCTTTAGTTTTAGCTCGATTTAAAAGAAGTTCCATAAGCTGAGATTCTTCTTCAGAGTGAATGGTATTTTTGATGAGTCTAATAGCACTGTGAAATTAGTGTTACATACAGTAATTCCCCGGTGTTATAGGAGTGCTGTGGTGAATACGGTGCGTTCATGTCATGTCAGAATTACATACAATACAAGATGAGTCATTTCTTTGGAAACATTACAAGAAGAAAAAAAAAAAAAAAACACAGTAGTTTACATTTTACATAATGTGCTGGTAGGTCTATCGGCAAACCTGAAGTGTCCTTCTCTGCAGCTCTGAAGTCCGTTGAGGACAAGTCATCAATGCTAATTGGCTAGTCTTGAATTTTCCTCACACTAGACTACGTTGTTCCACCACTGTATCTGGATGTCATTGTTTCCTAATTGAATTTGACAACTCAAACCTAAAAAGCAAACACCTTACAAAACTACCAAGGTACAGACCTCGCCTATCCTCTTTGCTAGCTACAGCCATGCTACACAACAAACACCCACGAATGGCTTTGATTGACAGCAGAGAGATAAAGACAATCCTTCTCACCGATGCAGCATGGCCAATTATGCACTCCTGGACTGTCAGTCTTAGTTTTACTTTCTTTGGACAGAACAAATAAGAGGCAGCAGGATTAGCGCTAGAAAACGCAGGCAGACGATCACAACGTCCTCACGGGGTGGAGGGTTAGAAAGTGTGCTCAAGGTGACGACTTTGCTACTTTTTAGCACTCAGTTCTCAAAACCCTAGACATACTGTACTAGTCTTATGTAGATATGGAATAAGTAAGATCATACCTGCTGAAGTGTCCCAATATGGATACTTTGTGTTGTTCTTCATATCTACATAATATATACCTATAGCAGTATAGATTACCTAAAAGGTGGCTGATGGAACAGGAGATTGATCATTTACTCATTTTATTAAGCATTTGAAACACTTCCCTCATTATGATCATGTTTTTTTTGTTTTGTTTTGTTTTGTTTTGTTTTTTTTAAATAATTTTTTTTACTGTTATATACATAACCTACACTTAAGAAGATGAGCTAATTATTCCACAGTGTAGTAAAATGCTCAAATCTGATTGGTCAGAAGGTTGATCAAGTTTCTATAACGGGAGCTTTGTTTGTGCGTGTTTTTAAAAAATATATATATATATATATTATTAACTTCAAGAGAGGCATAAAGAGAAATTAGTGAAGGAACAAGAAGTTTATAGCTGCTATAACGTATGTGATAACAGGAACTACCTAATTAAAAAAATTCGTAATTGTATAACATAAAAACTATGAAATTCTTTTGAAATTCTATAAAAAAAAAAACCCAGAAGTTTGTGAAAGTTGTTGTTTATCATCTGTAAATTGTTGCGGTATGAGCGGATATACTCTTACAGGAAAATAATCTACGCTACGTATCATGCCACCATCGTCATGTTTTAATTCCTACGCACGTTTTATGTAAACCAATATAAAAACGTGCTGGTTTGTGGGTCTTTATGGGTTCTTTTAGCTGTTCTATGTACAGTAATATTATTAATTGATAAATCTTTTAAATGACAAACATTTGAAATGACACGTTTTTCATGCCCGAGGTTAAAAGCGTTAAAATCGCTACTCCAAAGCGTCATGTTTTCGAAAACGTGCTCAGCATTTAGTTTGAAATTCAGACATAATTGTAACCGACTGTTAAATATAATAAACATGTTTACAGTTTCTTTTTTTTTCTTCTTCGATATTTTCTTTACTTTTTAAATTGTTCCTTTAGAGGTTCTTTCATTCTGAGGTTGCGGGTGTGGTTGAAATCGGAGCTACGGCATCCACGAACCAGAAAATAAAATAATATTTTAATAACGGAGCGCGCGCGTGCGTGTGTGTGTGTGTGTGTGTGTGTGTGTGTGTAATCATGACTCACTCTTTCAGTTCCCAGCATAGCGTGTAATGATGAACCATCTCTCTCTCTCTCTCCTCTGTTCTTCCAGGTATTTATATAACCGGTCAGGCGAGTGGAGTGATGGAACTGTTCCCATACTGGCTACAACAGCTGCAGGCTTCACCTATATTGCATTTTTAATGGTGAGCTGTGACACTGTGAGCCTGGTATTCATACCTCCCAGGCCCAGATCCTGCTCCACGGCTCAGGAAGGTGGAGCTAGTCTTCTCTCAGACAAACCAAACATCCGTGCCTATCCATCTCTCTCAGACACACATCCAGAAGTTTCACTTTTACTCCAAATGCCTGATATTTTTTCAGTACAAACTCACTTATAAATCGAATTCACGTTTTTTGGCATGTATATGAACTGTGTAGCTAGTCAGTAAGCATAACTGAACAAAAAAAACAAAAACTAAACCTTAGCCTCCTTTTTTTCTAAGATCATTGCTACCACTCACTTAGTTGGTATCCTGAATTATGTTCAGCTGCACTTAATAATATGTCAGAATTGTCCTGAGTGGTGCAACCGGAAAGCGCTCGCCCTATCATCAAGAGACCGCAGGTTTGTGTAGGTGGGATGGCATACTCTCTCTACAGTGTCAATCACAGACATCTGTAAACTCATGTAATCAGAAGAGGGTAGATAGCACTTTCCTCCGAGCGTGTTTCAAGCAGCTGCTCAAAAAGATGTGGTTGGTTGGAAGCACGTGAAGCACACATTTTTCCTCCGCAGTTTGTAGCAATCATAGGAGAGAGCTGCCTGGTGGTAGAAATCGACAGATAACCAAATTAGATGAAAAAAAAAAAAAAAACGACAAAAGAGAATACTGCATATACTGTATATTAGTATGATTCTGCTCAGCTTCAGATGCAGCTTATTTTATGATGAAATATCATTTTAGGATGTTTTGCAGTCCCTCCAGGATCACAGAAATGAATGCAAAATCAAGGAGACACTGCCATTTTTAAAGGAGCTTGCAATTTTTCAAAATTACCGCAGATTTTAGCAGACGTGTCATGTGACGTCATCACAACATGCATTCAGCCAAAGCCCTGATCGAGTCACGTGCGTTGAACATGAGTACAGCTACAATGTCTCGTTTACCAACAAACATCACCGGGAAAGAGCGTGCAAAACAATTTCGTGCAATTGCATTTTTTCCAATTCAAGTAGTTTTCTGTAAAAAAAAAAAAAAAAAAAAAAAAAAAAAAACACACCACTCCGCAAGTTTTGAAAAAAGCAGCAGCAAAATCAATCAACAACTATACAAAATCCGGTATGGACTGGTTTTGAGTTGGACCCTTTTTCCATTTGATTAATTTTTTATTTCATATATATTTTAATCCCATCCTCACCATCTTTCAGAGGAATTTTGACCAATGAACGTGAATGAACATGGCCTTATTACGCTTCACATCTGACCTTCTGCTTTAAAGTAAAAACCACTCACTCGTACAAAAAGCCACATTTTTTTTTTTTGCTTTTTTGACCCAGGTTTGCACAATGAGACCTTTTATTTTTACTATGTTTAAATAATGAAATAATGCCCAAAATACTTTATTTAACTTATAAATAATGACTACTAACATTGCCAAATATATTGTAAAATTTATACGTAATGTAACAATGACTCTGAGGCCCATTGGGATCCATATGTGGGTTTATTAACAAGCAGCGAATACACAGAGTAGGAACCCTAGGAGGTTGGAACCGTAGAACACACTGAAAAGGTGTTAAATGTGTGGAAGGTTTGAGGATTGAGTTTTGTGCATACTTTGTCCAGTAGAGAAAGCGGCTCCAGTCCGATTGGTTCTGTTGGCAGTAAACACGAAGGAATTTGGGGAGTTCTTGGTTTAGTTGGTCCGTTTGGACATTGGTGTGAGTATGGTAATCTGAAGTGAGACTTATGTTGATGTTGAGAAGTCGAAAGAAGGCACTCCAGACCTTTGACGTGAATTGGGGCCCCCGGTCCTAGACAATGTCTTCTGGAGGCCCATAGTAGCGAAACACATAGTGGAAGAGTTGTTCTGTGGTTTCGAGAGCTGATGGGAGCTTTGGTAAATGTATTAGTGACCGTTAGTATAGTGGTGTTACCTTGGGAAACTGGTGGATCAGTGATGAAGCCATTGGCAATGTGAGACCATGGCCGCTGTGGTATGGGTAATGTTGTAGTAGTCCTGTCGGTGGTTGTCTGGGGGTATTGGCTGTGGTGCAAGTGTGGCAGGCGTTTATGAAGGTGGTGGTATCTGTCTGTGACCACCAGAACTGGTTTCTTAGAAGTTGTACTGTGGAGGCAATACCTGGATGTCCCGAACTTGTGGAGGAGTGCACCCACTGGATTACTTTTTCTCTTAGGCTTGGTGGAACAAACATTTGATTGGGAGGGCATTCTGGAGGGCGTGGGTCTTGTGCATGGGCCTGGGTGATTTTGAACATGATGTCCCACTGGATCGGAGCTAGTATCAGTATGGGGAAGGATTGACATGACAGGGTGTTGGCTTTGGTGTTCTTGGAGCCTGAGTGATAAGTGATTTGAGAAGTTGAATCGAGTGAAGAAAAGTGCCCATCTGGTTTGTCTGGTGTTTAGTCTCTTGGCTGAGCGCAAGTATTCAAGATTACGGTGGTCTGGCCCCCTCTAGCCAGTGTCGCCACACTTCAAACACCGCCTTCATGGCCAACAGTTCATGGTTGCCCCATCATAGTTTTGTTCTGTGGGGGAGAGTTTATGGGAGTAGTAAGTGCATGGGTATAGTTTAGGAGAGTTACCTTGGCATTGAGACAGGATGGTGCCAATACCGGTGTTCGAGCCGTCCACTTCTACCACAAAGGGTGTATCAGGGTCAGGGTGACACAGAATGGGTGTGGAGGTGAAGTGTGTTTTTAGTTCCTTAAAGGCTTGGATGGCATTGGCAGACCAGTGGAGCTTGGTGTCATGAAAGTGAGTGGGGCAGCAATCGTACTGAAATTCCTGATAAATCTCCTGTAGAAGTTAACGAATCCTAAGAAATGTTGTAGCTCCTTTACTGTGGTGGGTTGTGGTTCTGCAGCCAGGGTAAGTCGAGGATGACTGAGTGATAGAGCTTCAACTTGTAGAACGAGATCAGAGGTGGTGTATTGTACGTGGCCAGTCCCCAGGGGGCACTGCCACTGCCAAAGGAGATTCACAAGGGATTAGTGGTATCTTATGCTGCCGGGCTAGGTTTTCATCAATAAAGCTGCCCGCTGCCCCTGAATCTACCAAGGCCTTAGTGGTGATGGATTTAGACAGCACTGATAACTTTACAGGCACTACAACACATGTCATGATTAAGAGGGAGGAAGTCAATACACTCACCCTGCTGTCGTACAGTGGAGGAGGTTGAGTCGGGCAGTCGGCTCTCACGTGTCCCGCTCAGCCACAGTACAGACATAGCTGGTTCCTAATGTGGCGCTTACTCTCTTCCATGGAGAGCTGGGTTCGTCCGACTTGCATGGGTTCGGCATCGTCTCGGGGCTGCTGTGAATAGTTGGGCGGGCTGGGCACTCGCGCACGTTGTCAGTGCGAATGGCCAGCTCTATGAACTGATCCAGGGTCCTGCCTTTGTCACCGCAGGCCAGCTCGGATTGCACATTGGTGTTTAATCCCTGGCAGAACAGTAGTTTTAGGTTGTCCTCCACCCACACCAGTTTGTGCAGCAAGGGTGCGGAAAGATCGAGCGTATTCTGCTGCCATTTGACGTCCTTGCCGGAGCACGAACAGCTGTTCCCCGGCACTCCTTCCCCCCTCTGAGTGCTTGAATACCTCTCTCAGCCGTACGGTTTTGGTCCCGGGTTGCCCCAGACCGCCGTGGCCCAGTCCATCGCCTTCCCGGTAAGCAGCAAGCACATGAAGGTGATCTTGCTTTCCTCTGTGGGATACAGCATGGTCTGTTGTTCTATGAACATGTGCTATGAGCACTGCATGAGAAACCCTTTGGTTTGGGCACCATCAAATCTTGGGGTACTTTGAGGCAGTATGACAGGTACCTGACTCTCCGGCACTGCGACGAGCGCAGCTTCCGGTGTCGGCTGAAGGAGACTCTGCACGGATCTCACTAGCTCTTACGTTAGCTTCGTGAGTCGGCTTAGTTATTGTTGATGAGTCACCAGCATGATCACTTGAGCGGCTGGTTCGTTAAAGAGGTTCCTGATAGCCGCTGGATCGGTAGTTGGCGAAGTCTTCTGTAACGATGAGTCAGGCTGATTGGGATCCATATGTGGGTTTATTAACAAACAGCGAATACACAGAGTAGTCAGGCATGAGCAGAGGTATCAGCAGATTCAATGGCAGGCAATAAGCGGTAATCAGCAAAGTCCACCAGAGCATACAGCAGGTTAACCATGGAGAAAACAACATAGGAAATAATAGCGTTCAGAGACATGAACGAGGCAAACAAGACTTTGGGAAAAGTGAGCAAACAAATGGGGTTTAGACAGTGTCTGTGATGAAGCACAGGTGAGTTTGTAATCAGTTCCCGGTTGCAACCTCTTGGGTAATGTAATCCTGGTGGTTCTTGGGTAATGTGGTCCCATGTTCGAACTCTGGTGAGTGAGACCTCTGGTGGTTGTTAGAGGAATTTTCCCTGGCGTTCGTGACGAATAACATCTATTTGGCTTCTAATTTCTGTAATGAATTAAATCTGCTTAACCCATGGTCCAAAAAAAAAAAAAACCCCTTCAATGCAGCAAATCAAAAGTAGCTGATTGAGCTGGCAAACCACAGACCTGGCAACCTTAAGAATGTGGTATTGATTTGAAGTTTCAAGAAAACCTTTTTTACTGGTTTCCAAAAGATAGGATTGAGATGTAATTAATATTACAGTCTGCACCTTGTTATTACTGATAACTGACTACTTGCAACACTTCTAACCACGTGTAATTTGTTATAAATTAACTCTTCTTATACATACAAAAGAAATGGTATACTGTATATTAAAAAAAAAAACAATTAACATTCTTTTTGCAAGCTATGAATGGGATATATTATTACAATAAAAGTACAACCTGTCATGTTATCATCGCTAACTTCAAGAAATGACAACCGATTTTGCATTTATTTTATTAGTTGATGATTTTTCTGCGTTATTGTGTTGTAGATTTTAGCACTATGTCACATCTCAGTTGGACAGCAGCTGAACCTGCACTGGATCCATAAGGTACGTGTTGCATGGCGATAACCCCATCCGTGTGTGTGTGTGTGTGTGTGTGTGTGTGTGTGTGAGGTCACACTGTCCCTCAGTGAATTTATGTCTTCTGTTAAATTACAAAGAAGACAGATGTTCATGCACATTATTGTTTCACTCAGGTGCTTATATATCAATCTCTTGAAATTCACAACCTGTTCGTTCTTTCTTAGATCGGAGTGACTGCAGCTTTACTGAGCACCGTGATCGGCATGATATCCGTCAGTCAGATCTGGAGCAAGGAATGGGATATCTTCTCAATCTCTCTACAAGTATGTACACCATAACCAGCCCAAATCTATGGACAGATTGTTTTAGTTCTTTTCGTAAAACAATTACAGTTTAAAGCTCGCATTTACTGAGATTCCAGATAAAGAGGCTAATTGGCGTTTGATATATTACACTTGAATTTCGAGGGCATGTTGTGGTTGATTTACAAAATTTAATCACATAAATGATGATGTGTGCAAACAAATTTAAATGATTGATTGATAGCTGTAGCAAACTCATATCTCCAGAGAGACTCCAGGAAGAATATATAAATAATATGTATGCATGTTATATGTTAGATATAATATGTAAAGAATCTGTAAACACACGTCAGGTATAATGCTGATTAAAGACACCGAAAGTCATCAGAAAAAAAAAAAGACATTATATACACATTATATTTGTTTTTGGCATTCGAGGTGCAGCGAATCTTAAATATACAGAAATCCAGCTTTACGGTGGTACCAATACACCAGAATTTCATGATTATTTAGAGATTTCGAGATGTACTGTAGATTTGGGGAAATTTTATATAATAGGAGAAACAACCTCCCACAAATTTAATACCTGCCCTTCTGTCGTATTTAATGTGTTTTTGGCATCTGTGGCGTGAACAATTCCATTCGGTTCAATTTCAATTCAGTTTTATTTGAATAGCGCTTTGAACAATGGAAATTGTCACCAAGTGACTTTACAGAAATATATAAATTCAGGATATAAATTTGAAATTTATAAATGTATCCCTAATGAGTGAGCCAGAGGTGATGGTGGCGAGTAAAACCTCCCTGAGACGATATGGGGAGGAAACCAGACTCAAAACAGAACTCATCCTCATCTGAGTGACAACGAATCGTGCAATTGTAAATAATTCCCTTCTATAACTGTGTACTACATGGTCAAAAGCTGCAGTTGTGTAACCAGAAATTCATTATAGAGTAGTTTTCGCATTAAATCTGTTTTGTTCACTGATTGAGACTTGAGTGCAAAACATGGAGGAAGTAACCGGCTTTACTGTGGTTCAAATAAGAATTCTAATACTATTTGAAGATTCGGAAACTGCATTTGAGCTTTAATATAATAAGGCGCTTTTTTTTTTCTTCTTTCTTTAAACGGCTTCCACAAATTTAATACCTGCCCGTCTTTCATATTAATTTACACAAATCTGTTCCTAAAGGGACTTTCAGGCTGCTCTCAATCATACTGCAGGTGTTAAATTAATATTTGCATTGACACGTCTGTAATTTAGACCTTTAAATAAAAACACTCCCAATTACGTATTATTTAAAGCACGCAAATCACATGCTATTATGCTCATGCGATACATGCAGTTGTCTCTTGACCTCGGATTTAATCAAGTTTGCATGCTTTTATACGTGTAAACCTTTACCAAATCTGGGACTCGGCTCAGTGTTAACTTACCTTATGGAATGTGTTACTTAGATTACCTTCTGTAATGATGGTTAGTTAATGGTCAGTAACCAGTTACTTACCAAGTGTGTAAATTTAGTGTGTGTGTTGAGAAAGATCCACGTCTGGTTTGTGGGGATTCATGCAAGGAATAAAGCACTCGGGGGCATGCTGTTCGAAAAAAATAACATCGGGTGCGGTGATGAAGCAGAGTTACTATTACCACCCCTAAGTTGATTATTGTCCAAAAACAGAACGTCCTGAAGTGTTTCGTTCCTTATATTTAATTTTCTGACCAATCAGAATCCAGAATTCAATAATGATGTGGTATAATATAATAAAATGGGATACTGTAAATCTGGTCCATCACCGAGATCGCCACTTGGCTAAGTGTGTGTGTGTGTGTGTGTGTGTGTGTGTGTGTGTCAGGCCACAGGACCCTTCCTGCACATCGGTGCTCTGGCTGCAGTTACAGCGTTGGCCTGGCTGGTGGCTGGACAAGTAGCTCGATCTGACAAGACCAGTAAGTCCTTTTATTTTTTGTCTCACCTCACACTAATCACATGTTATCAAACTGATGTTAATTATTAATGCAGAACAGTAGGTCCTTTTATACACCACCGCATTCCCTTTACATCACTGCCTTGCTTAATGACGGTTCTGGTTAATGTGAAATAAAGTTTTCTGGAATTTTCCAGAAAGTGCTAACATACCAGCTGCAGTTCATGGCCGTCAGCTATCAGCCTCTGAACAATATAGTGAGTGTGTGTGTGTGTGTGTGTGTGTGTGTGTGTGTGTGTGTGTGTCAGATTGTAGTAGAAACCCTATAATGTCAAACACAGAACTACAGGAATGGACAGCAAAGTTTTGTCAAATCTTATACCACAGCCACACTCTTAAATATAAATCCAGCTTTACTGTGGTACCAATACACCAGGATTTTATGATTATTTAGAGATTTCAAGATATAGATTTAGGACAATTTAATAGAATAAAACCTTTTTTTCTTTAACCTAAAAAAAAGCAAAAAAAAAAACAGGCTCCCACAAATTTAATACCTGCCCTTCTGTCATATTAATGTGTTTTTGGCATCTGTGATGCGAACATGGAGCAAGTAGCCAGCTTTACTGTGGTTCGAATAAGGATTCTAAACTTATTTGAAGATTCTGAAACTGGATTTGAGCTTTAATATAATAATGCCTTTCTTTTTTTTTTTTTCTTTTCTTTTCTTTTTTGGCTGAAACAGGCTTCCACAAATTTAATACCTGCACATCTTTCATATTAATTTACACAAATCGCAGATCTGTTCACACAGCGCTGTTGAATTCTCTAATCTGATTGGTCAGAAGCTGTGGATTCATTTTCTATAGCAGCAGCTCTGACAGCAGTGCAAATTACAGGTTTATATTAATGCACTTGCTGTAATATATTATCGTTTCTATAGTAACAGCTCCTTCACGTGTGTATGTGTGGTATGTTAAATGGATTAAAAGTCATGTTGTTTAACAAAGAAAAATGTATAATCGCTGATATGGTGACGATTTCTGTAAGATGTTCATTTAGCATTTATGGAAGGAGTCTCCAGTGTCAGTAAGTTTCCAGCCAAAGGAAATGTTACACTTTCTGGGGTTTTTTGTTTGTTTGTTTTTTTGTTTTTGTTTTTTGTTTTATTAACTTCAATAGAGAGAAAAAGTTGAGGGAACAAGTTGATATCTGGTTTAATATACGTGATCATAAGAACTAACATATTTCACGGATGTTCAACAACATTATACATATTCCTTAAAGGATAAAAGCATGCCACATCTTTCTTTTGTTCTTTGATAAATAAAAAAGATAAAGTTTTTAAATGATCTTTAATTGGCATCTCGGTAAATCAGGGTCTCAAATCGTAATTCAGTTTACAACCGAATCCAGAATGATCTGTCTAAAGCAATATTTACTTTGTTTGGGTCCTTATGTGGTTTATGTTTAGGTTTGCACATGTAGCTTTCTTCTGATTCTGATGGTGTGTGCTGTAGAGTTTCAGGTAATAGTTCTGCTCATCTACCTGGTGGTGCTTCTGAGCCTCTACCTGACCCCGCTGTCCATCACATCGCCCTGCATCATGGAGTCGCACGACCTTAAAGCACGGCCTGCTGTAATCGGCCAGCGCGGAGCTCCCATGGTAAATCCTGCAGATAGGCAAGACGTAACTAAGATTATTCTAACTGTAGTTGAAATTAAAACACAACTTTCATTCCAGTCACAGTTGGTAGAACACATTTTCATCTCTTTTTTTCCAGACTAGCATGGCTGACCGAGCTTGTGAAAGATTCCATAATTAGCTGATCAGGTTCATTAGGGAATTTAAATTAGGGGAAAACAGAAAAACATATGGAGTACAGCAGCTACGAAGACCTGCTCTTCACGGCTCTGTGCACTCATCCTTACTTCCTGGAACTATGAAAAACAGAGCTGGGGTGTGTGTATGTGTGTGTATGTGTAGCATAAAACACACCATGAAGAAAATCAACTTCTGTGCCATACAGGGGGCAAGTCAGGGCTTGTTCTTGTTGCTCACACACACACACACACACACTCACAAAATACGCTTCTCAAATTGGAGATCCACTTTGTGTAACCTGAACTGCAAATGTCTAGACAAACTGACAAGGCTGTTTCTCTACAGAAAATGTGCATGTTAAAATGTTTGTAGACTTATAGATCAGCCAAGTGAGAAATATATGGATGGGTAGGTGGACAGGTGGGTGGGTGGATGAGTGGAAAGGCAGATGGAAGGGTGGATGGATGCTTGATGGATAGAAAGGCAGATAGATGTGTGGAAATATGGCTAGAAAGATAAATGAATGGATGAATTGAAAGACAAAATCAGTGGATGGATGGAAAGAAATCAGTGGATGGATGGAAGGATGGGCAAATAGGTGGATGTAGAGATGGATAGACATGAATGAATGAGTAAATGCAAATACAGATGGCTGGCTGGGTGGATGGATGGATGGAGACTAAAAGCTGGTTGGATGGAGGATAGATAAAAAAATGGATGGATGGATGGAAACCTAGATGGATGGATGGATGGATGGAATGACAGATACTGTAGATGGCTTGATAGATACAGTATCTCACAAAAGTGAGTACACCCCTCACATTTTTGTAAATATTTGATTATATCTTTTCATGTGAC
>JANDJT010000071.1:3800752-3828411 GCA_024331685.1 Stegophilus panzeri | reverse complement strand
AGAGAAATAGACAGATAGAAAGAAATAGAGACAGAGAGAAATAGAGACAGAGATAGATAGAGAGAAATAGACAGAGACAGAGATAGATAGAGAGACAGAGATAGATAGAGAGAAATAGAGACAGAGATAGAGAGAAATAGAGACAGAGAGAGAGAGACAGATAAATAGAGAGAGACAGAGAGAGAGGAATAGAGACAGAGAGAGAGCTAGAGAGAGAGAAATAGACAGATAGAAAGAAATAGAGACAGAGAGAAATAGAGACAGAGATAGATAGAGAGAAATAGACAGAGAGACAGAGATAGATAGAGAGAAATAGAGATAGAGAGACAGAGATAGATAGAGAGAAATAGAGACAGAGAGAGAGCTAGAGAGAGAGAGAAATAGAGAGTGAATATATAGCGAAACAGCGTAGAGTCACATATACATGATATTTGTCCCAAAAGGACACACTTTTTAGATTCGGTTCTTTACAGTATGTATTAACTCACATCTCTATTTCCAGATTTTGGCAAACTGACATCAACTTTTTAAGCATTTAAGCTTCAGTACTAATATTAATTTCTATTCTGTAAATAATATATATATATATTTTAATTACTATTAATCTAGATTCGTAAGCATTAACTGTGTTATATATTGTTTTTATTTCGTACGCGTTGGTCACAAAATAATAAAAATCGACTACTTGCCTATTTTTTGGCTGTACTGTAAAGACGAGTACTTCACACAGAGATGAAGAATTATAAAATAACCTTTTTTTTTTTTTTCAGAACTGGGGAAAGAAGCCAAAAATCACATCATATCATGTATATTAGAATCACACACATGATAAATTTGTCCCAAAAGGATATGAAATTGTTTTCAGTGTACAAAAATATCTGACCTTGTCCAGACATGACATTATTTTTAAGCATTTAAGCATTAAAAACAATAATAATAATAATAATAATAATAATAATAATAATAATAATAATAATAATAACAGGCATTGGGCTTGTTTTATTCACAAAATCTAAAAGAAAACAAGATTTACTTATTCAATTTGGCCCCCCAAAAACATACAAACGTTTTCTATTCAAGTTCTTTTAGGTGTATAAAAAGAATTATTAACACACAGATTTTTTTTAAATCCCAGACTTTGCCAAAATGACATGATTTTTTTTAAGCATTTAAGCCTCCGTATTTTAAAGTGCAACATTTTTCTCCTAAATTCAAGCTTGAAATGTAAGACGTAATTAGAAAACAAAACAATAAGAGAAAAATATATTAAATATGTATTAGTAGGTAAAGCACGGTACCTATTTTAACACAAAGTGTAGACTTTACTTCTTGTTGTTGTTTACAATTAACTCAAGACAACCGTACATGAGACAGCATGAACGGCAAAAACTCGTATTTCTAAAAGTCCGGTCACTTTTTGCACATTTATTTTTTTTTTTTGGTTAGCAAAACAGTTTTCCCAATGCCTAAATTAAAAAAAAAAAATTAATTAATTAATAAAAAAAAACAACAACAAGATAATCCACGATCATGACCATGATGCACAATTAACAGTAGCAGCAGCCATTATCTAAAAAGCAAAAAAAAAAAAAACACACCTGTAAACACAGTGGCTTAAATAGAAGTAGTCATTAACAGTCTGAGAGGCTATAAATAAATAAATAAATAGCTGATGAATGACTGGGTCACATTTAAGAGACTCTGTACAGAGATTGTAACATCACTGCACTGTACAGCTCGGGTGTGTGCTGTACCTCGTCCTTCATCCTCCTTAACATCGGTGTGAATCATGAATTAACGAAACCCGTCCAGACGTCTTCTGACTGGCTTCCCATCAACATTTCCACTCGAACAGACCGTCACGCACGTGCATACACAGCTAGAGGTGCGCTCCTGATGGGTCCTTGTGAACGCAGCTCTGGTCCAGACGGAACATGACTACGGTCTCTGTTTAAATGAGCCATTAATGGATTAATATCACTTTATTTTTTGGAAATCTGGCGCTTTGTATACTGCGCGACCGACATGTACGTCGTCCTGCACGGGTTTCAATCGTGTTCTGTAGAAATCCTACAGTTCTGGAACTTTCTACAGCGAGATGATGAGCACCTTGTGCAAAGCTTTCAGGAATGTAGGCTGAACATGTTCCCACACTGCTTTATATAAAAATATGACCTCGAAGAACCTACACACACGTGTGTTACGATCTGAGCGGCTGAAAGATTATGAAGTTTGCTACGTTGAAGTTTAAGCGTAATAGCAGTTTAAAAAAATAACAATTAAAAAAAAAAAAAAAAAAAACGTTGGGCAAATTGTATGACATGCTAAACGTCCAAATAATCGCTTTTCCGCTTTCCGAAAGGGAAATTGTTCTCCGCTCAGTTTGGTCCTGGGTCTCGGGTTCCTCCACCTGATGCTCCGCCCGCCCCGACCCTGACGTTCCTCAGCTGAAATTGGTTTTGCGCAGGTGTCTGTTGGGAATCTCGATGGCGCTGACCTGCAGAGGCCACGATCCTCCCATGATGCCCGCCTGCAGCGCCACGCCCGTCACGACGGCCAGGTCCGGGTCCACGCGCGTGTTCGCTTCCTTCCCGAAGTACTCGCTGATGATCTGGCGAACGCGGGGGATCCTCGTGGACCCGCCCACCAGCACGACCTCGTCCACGTCGTCTTTTTCCAGCCGTCCCTCTTCCAGGACCGTCTCGATGGGGGCCAGGATCTTCTGGAACAGATCTGCGTTGAGTTCCTCGAAGAGCTGGCGGCTGAGCTCCTGCTGGAAGGTGACGCGCTCTTCCTGCTCTCCTGCGGTTCGGAGACGGAGCGGGACTTTCAGGGAGACGCTGGAATTCTCCGTCAGGCCGAGTTTGGCTTCTTCGACGGCCTGACGGAGACGCTGGACGTCCTCCTTTAACGATGGAGCCACGCCGTACTGCTGGAGCACTCGCTCTCTGGTGTACTGGAAGAGCCGCTGGCTGAAGTCCTGCCCTCCTAACTTGTTATTTCCTGTTGAGATGAGACCCGGGAGTTAACGGAGCGCGTCAACGGTTCTCCGTCGTTTACAAACTGATCCGGACATGCACTTTCACTTACTTTTTAATTTAATAGTACGGGTTTGTTTAAAATACTAAATATATCTTAGCATGAACACCTCTGTTCATTTTTACCAATATAGAGCTGAGTGCAAAAGTTTGCACACCCTATAATTTTTGAACGGTAAAAACATAAAAAGAATATATATATATATATATATATTTTTTTTTTAATCAACCAAAAGGTGTTCAAATGGTTTCAGAGATTAAATTAATAAAATCACTTTCTAATTAGTATCAGCATCATAAGAGATTTGACTCCATCATTTATGGAAGGAGTCTCCGGTGTCAGAGCTTTGTTTAAAAAATAAAATAAAATAAAAAAATTGACGTTTCCTGCTGTGGGGAAGTCTTTAGGACAGAGAATTTGAATCTCATTAACTGCTTAAAGATGTTTAATTGCTGAGTTTAATGTGTGTGTGTGTGTGTTTAATGTATGTGTGTGTGTGTGTGTGTGTGTGTGTGTGTGTGTGTGTGTTCTGACCTGCCATGGCCCTGGTGAGGAACATCCCCCCCTGCTTATTGAGCAGAGACACATCCAGCGTTCCTCCTCCCAGATCCACCACCAGCACGTTAAACACGTCCACTTTATGAAGCCCGTACGCCATCGCCGCTGCCGTGGGTTCGTTAATGACCCTCAAGATGTCCAGCCCTGAAGAACAAACCGCATTAAAATCACTGTTTGTTTAGACAGAAGGCGTTCATTTCAATTTCGAAAACAAACAAACAAACAAACAGCAGCTGTAACAATAGGACTTCCGCAACATTAAACATAACTATAAACAGATAAAAAAAACTGGCAAATTGCTGTAGTATTAAAGTAAAACAATCGAGTTCAGGATGCTAACGTTTACTCTGTTTCATCATAGCACCTTGTTGTTGATTATTTTCCTAAAATAGCAGGTCATGGAGTGTTTTATTTCTAACTTAAACACTCCCTGTCTTTCTTCCATCGTATACGAGTGTATAAAGCACCTGCGTTGCTCGTTATTCATACATACATACATACATGTAAATGTTTTCTTTTTTTAAACCAAGCGGTCTTTAAAACTAGAATCTAAACTGAAAGTTCTTTATGGAATTTTTTTTTTTCTGACTTCAGTGCACGCAGTCTGCTACGTTATGATCATAAACGCGCTCGGCAGCTGCAGGAAGTCCTGCTCGGATCCCTTAAGCGATATCTGCGACGGATTAAACGGACGGCTGCAGGCCCAGAGTGTAGATTAAGCAAGCGGTTTAGTGGCAGAAGGACCTGCTAAACTGGCAGCTCTGATGGTGTAGTTCCTCTGCCTCTCGTCGAACTCTGCCGGCACGGAGATCACCGCTTTGTCGATGGGGACCCCGAGGTGCTGCTCCGCCATTTTCTTCATCTTTAACAGCAGCCGAGAGCCGATGAACTCGGGGCTCACGGTGAACGTGCTGTTTGTGTTGAGCAGGAACTCGGCGCTGCCGTTGTTCAGCACGACCTGCGTGAACACGATAAATGGTGTGCAAAGCTTAGGAGTCTGTAAACGCTTTACAGACTGAGAAAGCCTCTAAACAAGGGGGCCAATATTTATTCACAACAACTGAATAAACGTGATATTTGTATACAAAGCAATGCAATGTAAGGAGTGCGATACATATGTATACTATACTTGTGTGTGTGTGTGTGTAATAAATATATATATATATAATTAATTCTGTGGTAGGTTATTTTCTACGTGTTGTTTTATTCCTCTTACACCTCATCAATTTGTCCATATTTTTACATGTTAAAGAACTACACATTGTACTTTTTATCTGTTTAATGATTTGGAACGTCACCGACACTGGAGACTCCTTCCAGAAATGTTAAACAAACGTCTCTTAAAAGAAGATTTCTCCATGTTAACGCTTATACGTTGTTATTTTTGTTAATTCATTCATTATTAGGACTTTGTAGACTTTCATGTAGAGCGTCTGCTGTACAAGTCCCTGTTTCTGTTAGAGAAATGATGACGTATTAGAGATAGTATATATATATGTAACGTTTATACATCGTGTAACTTTTTCCTAACTTACACCGTTCTTCTTCCTTGTTGTTATGACAACAACTTTGAAACCTAATAAACTAAACGATGTGAATTAAGGTTCTGTGCGATCTTCGTTTTTGTGAGGAGGGCGCGAGAACTTTTGCACGCTATGCATTACGTTGCGCAAACGACACGCTTTGGGTTTTCTGATGTTCGGAAAAACAGACGGTTATTAGAATGTTTTTTTTTTACCTTGAAGGGGTAGCGAGCGCTCTCCTCGTCCAACGTCTTCTGCTCAAAAATCTTCCCTATAAATCGCTTGGCATCGTAAAGCGTGTTTTGCGGGTTGATGTCGGCCAGCTCCTGGCCTTCGTGTCCGGCGTATACGCCCGTCTCGGTGAAGGACACCACACTTGGGATGCTTTTTCTCCCCTTCTCGTCTCCGATCACTTCCACGTCCCCGGTCCCCGGCTGGAAGACTCCCACCGAGCAAAACGTCGTCCCGAGATCGAGCCCGATGACTCGGGGTTTAGGAGGAGGCAGATACTGCTGGCCTAGATATCCGGCTAGGAATAACGCCAGGATCACAGAACCTACAAGATAAAAAAACAACACGATGTAATTTAAATCACAACGTCGATACTATAGTAGGGCAGAGCCCAGCCCTACTTCTCAATCTGTCTTTACGGCACAAACTGGTAATAAGTCCCATAACTCACATCTTCTTCCAAACAAATAAACTCATCAGTTAAGTCATCAGTGTCCCAATGTGTAGCGAGGCAGGGTCCTTACCAGTGCTCCAAATCGAGTACACAATATACTGATTCACAATTTATGGAGGCAAAAATACACTGATGAATCTGTTATGGTTAATGAGCTGCTGTTGTAAAGCAAGCCACGCCCCAGGGGGCGGGACATAAAGGTTGTAGAGAGCATGTAATTGGACAAATACAAGACTAGTAAAGGATGAGTCATAAAAACTTGGACTTCATTTCAAATCAGAAGTGATGTACTGTAATATAATATATATATATATAAATACAGATTAATTATAAATATATTATTTCCAAAAAATATTTATTGTACTTTTATTTAAAAATCAGTACTACTACTAGTATTAAAAAAAGCTCAGAAACACTGAGTTTTGATTTTAAAAAGCTTTAAATGCTGTTCCTAAATCTTTCCTTTAAACCTACAAGTGTCCTCCTAATTAAGCCATTATTCTATAGATATTTTATTGTATAATTTGTATTGAGTCTTGGTGATATTTATAAATATTATAAAACAGCTGTCAGTATTGAAGATGTCGTCATCAGGCTAGCTATGAAACTTAGCTGGCTAACTAGATTAGCTTACGTAGATGGTACATACAATATTATACCATAGATTGTAATAAATATACAATCAATTCCGTTAATTATAGCAATATAAACATCGTTAAAACCGTTAACTAGACAACTGTATTACTGTAGCTTAACCGCTCAAGACCCGGAAATGAGCAACAATCATTAACTCTGTATCTATTTTCTAGTACTTATCGCTAAATAATCTGACTAATAAACAGCTAGTCCGAAAAATAACTCACCGATTATAGACATTTCTCCTGCCATTACTGCTCCGGCTGTTTTAATAAATACCACGAACTAAACTGACGTTCATTCAGTAACTGAAACCGAGCCGGGAAACATTTTTACCACACGACGTACACGTCGACATAACGACAGAGGGGTGTGTTTATGGGAAATGTAGTCTTTTTTATTACAAATACACACCGAATCAACTCATTGAAAAATGACATATCCCATAAGGCTGTGCGTGGACACGCTCTTTCCGGAAGTTCAGAAACTTCCGCCGTGTACGCGCTGCGATTTTATACGTCGTTAAATGTTATACAGAAATTTTAAATATAAATTATTTTTAAAAATTTAAATCCGTTTGTAAGTGAATTAACAGTATTTAAATGTATAAATACAATTAATATGTAATAGTATTTAGTTGCCGCATTATCCGAGAACTAACTACGGCAACACTTTCGCCATATTGGAAAGGGCAATATTGGCTCGTAAACCTATGGAAAGATGGTGTGTGTAGTCTGATAAAAAATCATATTCTGTGTGGTATGTTGGTTAAATGTATGGTTGCGCGGCAATGATCATAACCCAGAATAAAACCTGCAAGTCTTCAGCAAACAATTTACTGATATTCATACATTTACATTAAATTAAGAGTAGCCTAATATCATGGCCGGCCCTGACCAATTTGGTGCCCTAGGCAAGGTTTTAGCTGGTGCCCCTTGCATTGCAGCCAATTCCACCACCGATCATTGTGTTCATACACTCACACAGAAACTGCATATTTTTTTTTATGTCTTAGAGATTTTCATTATTTTAGAAACAAACCCCCCACTTAATGCCGCATCGCTGGGCTGTGCTGAGGTAGAGAAGGCGTCTACAGATGGCCCAGGATTTGCAGGGGTGGGATTCAAATATTTCAAAAGTGCCTCTGAAGAGAGAACCGGAGTATATGATTGTTACATTATATAATTTTTTTTTAAAAAGCTGCTGATGGTGAAACAATATACAGTAATAGCACTTAAACTACATTATAACGTTACATTATAAAAACACAAATAGCGTTCATGTACAAAACATGTATTTAATGAGGACTTCTACACCAATGAGGCATATAAATATTTTATATTTAAGGAATGAATTGAACTTATAATCAATAAATAATAATAATAATAATAATAATAATAATAATAATAATAATAATAATAAAGCCCTGGGATTAGATGTATGTGCGTGTATTGTGCACCCCCAATCCTCCTTCCAACAAATCCAGCCTTCTGCACTACAACTGGCTATAAAGATGCCACTATTTCCAACTTTTTCGTTATTAAAGCGACTTAACATCGATGAATGTAAACACAAAAACTAATGCAAATAACGTTCTAATAACAAAATGCTAAGAATGCCTGGACCATATTTATTTATCGATCATTAAATATGTCAATGGCAATGTCTAAATGTTTTTTATACCCATATTAGTCATATCATTTTTAAAGATAACTGACAAAACCCTCACAAAATTGCCATCTAGGTAGCTAATTTATTTAATTAGCTCCGCCCCAAAGAGGAATTGCTTAGCCCCACCCATTTTCTTTAAAAGGCAACTCAACGCTAACACAGTTGACTGGCAGTGTTTCAGTACAGATGCAGTTTGTATCTCAGGCAGCAGGGGGCGCACAAAACGACAACATGCGCTTAACATGGATTGGCGCCAGAATTCAGGTTGCCAGATTAAATTCTCTGGTTGCCACCAGTTACGATTTTAAATTTCTGTCCAATAGGCCTACAGAAGAACAAATAACATAATTTCTAATAATGCTTTAATAGTCTAAAATTATTAGAAACTTTTTTTCAAATGGAATATCCATCCAGTCTCCAACAGTGACCAGGTTAGAGGTTGAAAATGTAAGATTACGACAAACATAATGCCAAACAAATAATTTATTAACTCTTACTGAGCATTAAAAAAAAGTAGGAATATATATATATAGATACACACAGTGGGATTATATTAATATACAGAGACCAACAGAAAAAGAAACGAGTATGTCATGTATAAATACAAAAGTCAGCAGATATTTTAATACAGTAAACTACAGACCTATTTCTACAAATCCACAGACAAATGTAATGTGTAATTATTTGGATTTGTGAGTAGTCACAAATCATCATAGCTCAGTTCAGAGAACAGTGACGTCAGTGAATATCGGCGTCCTCTCTGCTCGTGTCTGCACACTCTTTTGGGATGAAACAGCCCGAGTCTCGAGGACAGTCGCTCGCTTCCTCATCGTCCTCCTCACATTTCGTCTCGTCCAGCTCGCCCCCTGTGGGTCACAGCAGATTGAGGTTAGAGCGTGTGGATCTACTCAGCTGCTTCATTTCAATAAAGCAAACCTAGGGTTAGGGTTAGGGACATGACATCTGTCTTTAATAAACTTACATATTCTGTATACTAACGCTCCAAACACAACAACAACAACAACAACAACAATTATGCTGCATTTGACTAGAGGTTGTAACTCGTAATTCATGACCTCCAACTAGGAAAAAACCAGAGACCCCTCTCCCCAACTCCTCAACCCCGAGTTCAGGAAGTGACCTCAAATCAACATGGCTGCTCACACTTACTGCTTAACTTTAAATGAGTTGTACTGTGCATACTTTAGTATTTACTTTAGATCCATCAACATACAGACATATTCACTTGTTAAATCTGTAACACTGACGCTAAAGTTCACTTTTTTGAGGAAGAAACTCTACATGACTCATCGCAGCTAGCTAGCTAGCTTGTTGCTTACATGGAGGCGTCCATGTTTTGTTTTTTTTTCTTTTCCCCTACTTCATAGCTCGAATGTATGGAGGTGAAAATCTCAGAGGTCAGACACATGCAGCATATATTTACGCTTTTGTGACAGAAATAATTTTAGGATTCTTTAATATGTTTACTCGATCAAACATCCCAATCAATTTAAGTCCATTTAAACAATTAGCTAACTCGACTATATGAAGCAACAACCAATGGCTTGCTATTTTCACTACTTTTTAGTACTCTAGTACACTTTAGGACGATACACATGTCATCTTATTTACATAAAAACTGATTTCAACCTGGACGCTTGTAGCAATGCGTAAAATCTTTTTTCTCTTTACTGATGTAATGGATATTAATGACTGTTGGGAGATCTGCCTTATGAATATTAACGACTAGTGAAAATGTGCTGTAAGTCGGAGAGGCATAGATTGTTATGTAATATATTTACAATACACCGTAGACAGAATTTTCACTCAAGCTGTGTTTTTGAGATATTTAGGAGTAATATAAAAATGCCTGAAATGAAAAGAAAACAAATCCTTGATTAGATCTTCATTAATTAATTTCCTCCATCCAAAAAAATGGAATTTCCTCCTGTTTTGGGCGTGCCCGTGTTCAGCATTGAATTTATCTGTGATGTCACACTCCATGGTCATGGTTAATGGCTCTTCTGAAAGTAGACGCTCAGGTCTTTAAGTTTTTCATTTTATACCTAGCCTACTGGGTTTAAATATTATATACAGTGTTTTACTATCAAAAAAGCTTTAGTTGTGCTGTCCGTTTTATCTCTGTAATCAATGTTATTGTGGAGAGGTGTGAATTGTTTGCCCAGCAGGGGGCTCACACCCCTCCAATTTCCCATCCACCTGCTTACGAGGAGCTAAACACAGAGTAACGATACTCTACACACAGAAACCCAACAGTGTTCTGACTAATCTTATGTCAGACTTGCAGAAATAAAATTAATTTGTTCATACTGATTGAAAATGTCTAATATGTCAGAATTTCTATTCTTCCAGTGGACTGGAACGCCAGCATACTTTATTATAATCTGGATATAAACCTTTTGTACAGAGTTCAGTTCAAACTCGATTCCAACATAAGTGTCTATTACAGCCGATATGATTAATCAGATCAGCTCAGTTGGATTCAGGCTGGAGATAAACTCCAATATATATATATATTAAGAGAAAGTCAGCTTTGATACTCACGACCCATGTCATAGATGACCTCTGAGGCGGCGAGTAGTTTGTGTCTGTGCTCAGGATCTGTGATGTTCAGCTCAATCAGATGCTTCTCCTTCAAGTGCTTCAGGTCGTCCACAGACTGGTAGCCGTTCAAGAGCAAAGTCGAGACGTATTCCTGCGGGGTTCGAGGTGGTATAAAAGTGAGAAACGTGTGCGTGAGTAAGAATGACGTTGATAAAGGTCAAGGCTCAAAATCGGACCTTCTCAAAAACCTTCATTACAGTAAACAAAATCATGAGTAGCATTGACGAATAGTGTGTACAGAGTGACTTCATACATTTTTAACAGAACAGTATTCATAAATAGTTAGCAGTGTATTATTACACACGGTATATATTGTCATATTATTATTATTATTATTATTATTATTATTATTATTATTATTATTATTATTATACCATAGCTCTGTTAAAAGCAGGATTCTGATTGGTCAGAAGGTGTTGATTAATTTTCTATAACAGCACCTCTTATATAAAGCTTCTGGTTCTACTATGTTATCATTTCTATACTTGTATTTGCATTACTTCTAATAATAAACAGATACAAATGTATAACTCTTGATATGGTGCAGTTTTCTGTAAGGATATTTATATAATGATAGTTTTACAGATGTTCCAAAACATTAAAAGTAACTATAAATGGATACAACGTATGATAAGTTGTTTATTAATAGGTTTAAAATTGTAATCACTGTCAAATTGCTGAAGTATAAAACACTTTAGGATGTGCTGTTAATGGAAAATAAGACGTTTTAGAGTGGTAACAGTAACTCCGCTTCATCACGCCACAGCACTGTTGATTATTTTCCTATAACAACATGACACAATCTCTCCAGGATTTAGCGATCGCAGAGATTAACGCGAAATCATGCATACATACATCCATTTTGCAGTTTTTCAAAATGACAGCAGATTCGTCGTAGATTCGGGCCGAGACGTGTCGTGGTGACGTCACGTGATGTTTCTCGGCCCAAATCTGCGACAACTCTGCTGTCATTTTGAAAAATTGCAAATGGATGTATGTATGCATGATTTTGCGTTCATTTCTGCATTCAGCCAAAGCCCTCGTCGATTCACGTGCATCGAACATGAGTACAGCTCAGTAAAGTTCTCATTTACCGATAAACATCACGGCGAAAGACCGCGCGAAACAATTTCGTGCGATTGCAATTTCGCCTATTCAAGTAGTTTTCCGCAAAAACAAAAGAACAAAACATTTCCTCAAGTTGCATCACAAAATCGAGCGTTTTTGGCCGCAACAATCACAATAAAAACTCTGAGGAATCCTGTCCGGTCTGATAGCTGTGAGTATTACTAAACCAATTCACATTTATACAGTAAAACGTTATCTATTTTAAGTTTAGACGCATTTACAAATCCTACGTGTTTGACGAATTAACGTAGAGAATGAAATGTTTATCCGGTACCGGAGTATAAAGCTCATCATGTGGTCGGGATGTTTACCTGTAAATGCAATCTCTCTAGTAATTCCAGCAGTGTTTTGGGTTGAAGTCTTTTGGACAGTCTCTGAGGCCTGATCTGTGGAGTCTCTTCCTCTTCTTCTTCTTCATTTTTTTCCTTATCAAGCAGCACATCCACGTAGATAAACTTGAAATTTCCTACTTTACTGTTCAGCAAGCCCGTCCATATTCCCATAGGGGGTTTGCTTATGATATTGATAATATCGCCGACCTGAGAGAAACGCAAATATTTAGATAATATGCAAATATTTCCTCCTGATGCCAAGTTACAGAGTCGGATACACGATGATGCCAAAGTACACAAAGCAGATGGTGGGCTGACCTTGAGCTTGAGCAAGTCCGTGTCATACGGACTGGGGACGAAGTCTGTGTGCACGCGGGCTCGTCCACAAAACGGACCCATGTAGGACGTGTCCTCATCTCGGCTGTCTCGGTTACTGGACACGTCCAAGCTGCCGGTCGTGGTACCTGAGACAGTAAGGAAGAATGACAGTAAGACCGTTACTGTTGTTCAACTCTCATGGTCTTAATCAGCGTTTTTTTTCGGATGTGTGAGTGCGTACCGGAAGAGCTCTGTCCACTGGAGAGACTTTCTAACGAGTTACTCGAGTGGTTTGGAGTTTTCCCCAACTGAGAGCTTCTTTCTGTACCTCCTTCTGTTTCTCGGTCTGTGTCATCACCCTGCATCATGAGCAAAACATTATTTACAACAGCTAAAGGTGGAACAGTAATTAAAATAATAATAATAATAATAATAATAATAATAATAATAATAATAATAATCACAGTATTATAGCCAAGAAAGTAAATATTCATGGTCATCCACTTCTGAGAGTGTTATATTTAAAAAATAATATTAATCAAAGTACCAATTAATCAGCTATTAATGTATCCTGAATCTTTATTTAAAAAAATGTATATTGTTCAAGTGATCAGTACAGTGACATCACACGTAAAAATACATCAAGGTCACATGACACAGGTTCACTTTCAGAAGATGTTAGAGCATTTCCATTTGTACATATTTAACTTAAATTCAAATTTAAAGTAATTAAAAGTTTCCTTTCATACACACATACATATACACACACACACATACACACACACACACATATATATATATATATATATACACACATACATACATATATATATATATATATATATATAATGTGCAAATACACCATAATGTCACATAATACCAACCAACAGACTTTCGGAAAAGGGATGCTTATTGTGGCACTTTGAATCTAAATTGAGGGCAGTGGTAACTCAGTGGTTAAGATGTTGGTCTAGTGATCAGAAGGTCATGAGTTCAAACCACGATGATGTCACTGTTGGGCCTTTAACCCTCAACTGCTCAGATATATAAATGTAAGTTGCTCTGGATAAGGGTGTCTGCCAAATGCTGCAAATGTAAGCTTTCCATATCAGGATGTAATTCATAGTTATAAATGATCACATCCACTACAATCTTATTCTTCAACACAAAGGAAAGTATTTGATTAAACCAATAGGGAACAGGACATTTTAGTCAGTTTTTCCTTGAATCTGTTTAATTACAGGATTTCAGTTGATGAGTAAAATCGCAGATTTCGATTTAAGATTCAGGAAGTTAAACATGTCCTCTGACATCATGGGGAAGGTTGCTATACTTCTGGCAGTGTCGAAAGCTCATGTGTGGTTCCCTATAACTCACCGCTTCCTCGGAACAAGACTTGAAGTGCTTCTTGCCTATCCTCATCGTCAACGCGATGGCCTTCATCTTTTTCCCCAAACTGTGCTGCTTGTCTTTCCTCTCTGCTCCTGACTCACCCTCGGCCTGCTCCAAACACACAGCATAATGAATATTGACATCTTTATACAGGCTAGCTCTGCTGCCAAGTGCTGAGTAAGCTCAAAGCTCTGAGCAACGTCCCACTTAATCATTCACAGCGTAGAATTGCAGTGTGTATTGCCCTAAATTTAGCATCTCGATTTTTCTCCTCAAAGTACAGGGAGTTATTTATCAAAGCGTAAATCAAAAAATTTCATACCAGAGTGGTTCCATCTTCCTCAAGCCTGGCAGGCGAGTGCGGATGCCTGAAGCCGTCAAACTTTCCGAAACTGGTGGATCTCTGAACAAGGGGGAAAAGATTTATGTTGAACATGCTAACCACACACACACACACACACACACACACACACACACACATGCTTATCATGCAAATATACCAGTAATAGATTATTATAATTAGGGGGTCCTTGTTATATATGACACGTTTTTTTTTTTCTTTTTTAAATTCATGTGTGTGCTTTTACAACACCATTTTCACCACATCAGCAAAAACCCTGAAACTTTTTTACTCATCTCTTATAGATCAACTTGTTAGGTAAAGTAATAAAAATGCAAATATTTTTCAAATTAGCATTCACTTCTGTAAGGCCATCTGGAATAGTTTGCAAATACGTGTGCTTTTTTTTCTGAATCGTACAAACACCAGTCATTTGACATCATTGGACCCCTATAATCACTGCTTGCTGATATCATTCCATTTGTAAATAATTCACTATCAACTATAGGTCAACTTACACAGATGTACACAGGTTCAACGTGTTCACTTCTGTATGCCCGTGTAGGATCGAAGACATTTCCAACATTCATTCATTTATTTATTTATTTATTTATTATTTAAATAGATGAATCAAGCGTTTTACATTCTAGCAGCTGACCACAACAGTGAAACTTGCTCGAATCCCTACAATCACTGTTTGCTGATATGTAACGGGTTGAAATAACATTAAAAACTAAGGTTTTACTGTCAGGTTTTGAATTCAATAAAAGCACATAAAGCCTTTGATCAGACAATCAACTTATTAGTGTTACTAAATTATCATCACTGATCCACAAAATCCATGAAATCTTTAAATCCTATACCCATGGCTCAGACCAGATGGAGTGTCACATTAATGCTTCTGACCCAAATAAAGCAAATCTTTGTCGTTGTTCTAAATATTTCAACAGCAACATTAAGATTGATCTACATTATAGTAATATATATATATATACATACATACATACATACATACAGTACATCATGATGTTTTTTTCCCTTTTATAACACCAATGGAGAATAAGCCTTACCTTTGGTTTGATGTGTTTAGGTTTATCTGAGACATTTGAAGCTGCCCTTTGAAGCATGGCCTTACTTTTGTTCTTAATATTATCTTACAGTTGTTTTATTATTTGAATCCCAGCTCGTGTGCTTGACGTTTGAATCTAAAGTGCTAACTGCAGTGGTTCTTCAGATGAGTCTTGCTTTTTGACTTCCTCAGATCACACAGGATGTGGCACAATATGTGTTCTGTATGTTATCGAAGCAGTTTCAGAGGGGAAAAAAAAATAGCGCTTGAGTCTGCATTTGCGGTCTGCTTGATAACCACTTCCCAGTCATTTCAAGGAACTTACATAAAGCAAATATGCACATGAGTGACGGCAAAAAAAGAAAGAAAGAAAGAAAAAATTTCCACAAAATGACTGTTGTGATTCTAATAAATACAATCCAGAGCAATTATTATCGGTAAAGACATATGTCCTATAACATTCATATTCATGTCTAATTAATATTCTAGGTGGATTTATTGAGGAACTGAAAATAAAGAGAAAAGAAGAAACTTTTGCCCAAGTTACAAAATCTGTTCCCTTTATAAGAGGAAGTATTTGCTGCGACGAACATACAGGAATACAAAAACGGAGACATCATTTTACTGAAAGTGTAGTTCTCAAATTTCCCAACACAGTGCATTTCATTGCAGAACTACTGACAGATTTAGTCCAACACTGGTTTATTATCCGTGTGTCTTTATCATTAACTGAATCTGTAAGTCTTTTAGTGATTCAATACTTCGATTTAATATGGCTTAAAAGTTGCCTTCCCAGATCTGTACTCTTCACCCGTGTACACTTTATTTGGCATACTGTCGATGACTTTGAAAGTTCATGTTCTTCTAAATTGTACAAGAAAACCAGGCATTTTGTTTCCTAGCTATTAAAGAGATTGACAAAACTTCCAAAACAAAATAGTGCCTGGACCCCTACAATCGCTGCTTGTTTTCGATTGTAATGTTTTTATATGATGTTTGATATCAGGTTCTTAATTCAATACTCAATAAAAATGCACAAAATCTAGCTGGATTAGTCTCTCTAACCCTGCCCAGACTTTTTCGATGAGCCTGCACACGTCTCTTAAATAATTCATATTCATTCTGCAAATCTCATCATTACTGACTTGACCTATTTCCAGGATTTCTATTCTATTCTCAAAATGGCTGAGTGCAGGGATTTTTATTTTTATATTAAAAAACAAACAAAAATCAACCATATCTTCTCAGTCAAATCCTTCCAGTCTTTCCCATCAATGCAATCTGATCCTTATTGTTCATGTCACAAAGTATTGGTGCAACGAAGAGAAATCCAGATTATTCTAGAACCTGGTGAGCATTGTGATAATTACATGTCTCAGTTAGTGTCCTGATATTTCCCCCTAACTGGATTGAATTAAGGATTAGTATAGCAAAGCAGACAAAGAAACCTATATAAATAACATGGTCTAAGCAATCCAGACATGTGACATCAGACTTCCCAAAGCACGTAGTCCAGGATTATCAGGGTTTTGTTTTGTTTTTCTGTTTTTTTTAGACCTACTTAAAACCATAGAAACAAACAGCACATGTTAATATTTTTATTGTAAAGCAAACCTCCTGTGCGTTTCTAACCTGACACGTGGTGTGTTCGTGCTAATAATAGCATGGAGGCAGGAACTGATTCAGGAAATGATTCAGGAACTCATTCTGAGTTAGAGATGAACAGGAATTCTTTTACCTTAGATCATTCTATAATAAGAACCGTTTAATATGTCTTGATCTCTTACAGTAGACCACCGTCCCTCACACATGCCACATGAGCTGTTTGTTTTATAAATATACAGTATATGTATTTATATAAATGAGTGGTTTTTTTTTTAATTTTTTTTATTTAGATTAGTTGTACTTACTTTTAGTATATACACTGTATCTGTATATATACATTTTAAGATGTTTAGGATACATTAACTTTATTAAACACATGTATTTATTTTACTCTCACCTCCCTTTTAGTCATTTTGATGATCTAGGTGAGCTTTTGGGTGACTACTATCCACCTGCACAGCAGATCAAGTGAATATTTAGTAGGTGGGGGGTTTTTCCCCCACTGATTTTGTCAACGTGAAAAAGTTATTATTAGAAAGCGGCTATCTAGATTTAGCTCTTAGCGTAGGAGTGTTAACCAATTAAACCCCTACATTTAAATTCCTCATTTTCATAGCTGCATACCTTCAATATGGATTCTACTGTACCCCGTGAATAGATTATAGTGTATATGATGCTGGAACTTCCCAGACTCTTTAACACTGTTTCTGACAACTGAAGGTTTCTACATTGAACTAGAACACAAGGCGCATGAACGACACCTGGAAAAATGGAAACAGAAATGAACCCACAATTATTTTTTTACTTCAGGTATTTTTTGGAAGCAATGTTTCTAAATTCCTATTAAATTATTGTATCTCTGTTCAGTTTTTATTTTGTAGTTTTAATTTTTGTCATGTGAACGCCGGAAACAAATTTCAGCTACACTACCCAGAGTACTACGCAGCCTACAAACATGGCCGCTACAGACTACAACAACCAGCACCAACAGAAACTGTTACGTTCAAGGTCACCATCTTACTGACTACAAACACCTATTCACAATTACAGATTACGTTCCACACTTACCTTGTAAAGTATGTATACGCTCTGTGATTCTCTCCAGTTGTTACCAAGCTTTTGTATTGTTATACTGGCTTACTGTGTCTACAGTAATGCTGCTGTCTACCTGCACTTGCACTCATAACAGTTTTTCCTTACAATAACTACAATAGCCACGTAATAAACAAATTCTACAATCATTAGCTCACACATATTCAGGCATTTTATTGTATCTATAATTATCATCAGAGATTTGGGAGCCATTACTAAACATGATAAAATGACTGAGTTTTTCTACAAGGTTTTCAAGCTAGCTGTTATAATATTTTATTAGCAAGGCTTGAAAACATGGTCCTGGTCTAATGACTGCTTTAGATCTTGCTCGACAGACTGCTATGAGTTTATTAGGAGTTAATGTAGATTCTTCAAAAGCCTAAAAAAATACAATATGGGATCCAACAAGACTCCATTTTAGGCCCTGTGTTGTTCTCCTGTTTTTGATTTTAAATTAGGGATACATTAAACATTTTCATTCAAATTCTATATCTGGATGTCTGTAAAGCTGTTTTGCTTTTAACAAATGACAATGTCCATTGTTAAAAGCACTATAAAATTGAATTGAATCACCATTAAAACTCCAGCATAATTGGTCCAGGGAACATTAGGATTGATCTATAACCATTACCAAATTTGGCACACATCATCTTCAGAATAAGCCTCACAAAAGTTATAAAATTATTTTTTGAATAATCTAAACAGTTTACCTGTAATGGGCCAGCCAATCTGACAGCAAAGCCATCAAACAGGAAACGAGGCTGTATCTCAGCAACGAGTTTGTACACCGACACAAAACTTGGCACACATCTTCAGGACAATGATCGGAGATTATATAACAAAATTCGTGACAGCAACACCTACTGGTCAAAAGTTACAATAACATGCTAAAAAAGCTTAGATCTAATTGCAATTTTTGCTACTCCTCCACCAAAATTTTGTCCAATCTTCACCAAATATGGCTCACGTCATCTTGAGACCTGTATGAATAAAATTTATTAAAGAAATTTTGATATTCAAATCCGTTCTCCTGTAACACTCTGGAAAATACAAAAAAACAGTATGTGAGCAATGGATCTACAGTACGTATTGTCATGGAACTTGATTACTATCTTCAGTACCATGCTCTGAATGTACACGAGAAGTTTCATGACTGTGCCACCTTGTGGTCATGAACTGTAACAACTAAAAATTTTTTCCTTATATCACTTGAAGTTTGTGCTAAATTCACAGGTCATTTTTCCTACAATTCCCTGGAGTATGCTGAAATTAATGAACACCAAGATCTGAAGTTCAAGTGTTCTTCCTGATGACCATCTTGGATTTTGTTTAAAAAAAAGTGTTTTTTTGCTACTCCTCTTACAAATTCTGTCCAATCATCAGCAAATTTGACACACGTCATCTTCAGAGTAAGCGTCACAAAAATTATCAAAAGAATTTAGAATATTCCAAACGGTTTCCCGTAATCTGCCAACAAATCTGATGGCAAAGCTGCCAAACAGGATCTGAGGCTGTTTCTCAGCAATGATTTCATGCAATGACACAAAACTTGGGCATTCTCAGGACCATAACCTGAGGCTATGCAACAAATTTTGTGCCAGCATCACCTACTGGTTATAAGTAACAATAACATGCTAAAAATGCTTACAACTAACTGCCATTTTTGCTACTCCTCCTCCAAATTATGTCCAATGTTCACCAAATTTGGCTTGCATCATCTTGAGACCTGTCTGAACAAAAGTGATGAAAGGAACTCTGATATTCAAAACTGTTCTCCCATAACTGACTGGCAAATTCGTGAAAATAAAAATCATTCTTGAAACCATTTGCCTATAGTTATGGCTCTGCTTGCCTGTTATTCCTTATGCAACAATTGTGGCACAGCTATGAATATGCGACTCACAGAGTCTGGGTGCTTGGCCCTCTAAAATGCTGCTGGCAGCTTTAATATTAATAATAATAATTTATTATCCATCCTTTTTCTGGAGCCTATCCCAGGAAGCATGCGGCACATGGTGGGGTACACCCACCTTGCCAATCCATCACAGTGCACACTCACATACCCATTCATACACTATGAACCCCATGCATGTCTTTGGACTCGGGATTCAGATTTACTGAACAAACTGAATGAAATGACAAGGGGCATGGTGTCTTAGTGGTTAGCACGCTTGCCTCACACCTCCAGGGTTGGGGGTTTAAATCCCAGCTCAGCCTTGTGTGTGCATGTTTGCATTTTATCCCCATGCTTCAGGTTTCCTCCCCCAGTCCAAAGACATGTTGTAGGCTGATTGTCCTTTCCAAATTGTCCATAGTGTGTTAATGTGCGTGTGATTGTGCTCTGTGATGGGTTGGCACCCCACCTTGTGCCCTGAGTTCCCTGGGATAGCCTCCAGGCCCTGTGTAGGATAAGCGGTATGGAAAATGGATGGATGGACAGATGGATAGATGAAATGACAAATCCTGGCAAAAGAGCAGAGTGGATGGTAGAGTTTAAATACATGAAACAGGAAGCAGATGTGTTGCAATTTTTTTGGATTGAATTGGGAGCAGTGGCTCCTGGATTGGCTGGATGTGACAAGTGGCTCTCGCAGATCTTTTACTAATAAAAATGACAGTAGTTGCATAAAAAAAAAACTATTTGGAAACAAGCACTTGAACATAACTATTGCTGTAAATAAGCTATCACTTACACCAGTGGCACGCAGCTCAACGCTGGTGATGGAGCGCACCATTCCAGCTTTCCAGCTTCGACCATCAGCCATGTTGTTTAAGCTGAAGTTCTCAGGATAGGCGTGATACTCAGTGAGCGGTCGATGGAAAATGTGCAGGCGTGGTGTCCAGGCCTGGAGATGGTCTGTAGGGTTAGTCCAGCACTCATGGATCTGTCTCGGTCTCATGGAAAGGCTGGAATTCTCCTGGTAAAGTGGAATGACGTGTTCATCTCCAACTGACCATAGTGCCAGTTGTGAGTTAGCTGTGAAAATAAAGATGCATTAACTTATTTTTTTTTTTATCATCCTATGTACTTCTTATGGGAAAAAATGATTTGATGTAGGTTTTAATTAAAAAAAACAGTGTTTAATCATGAATACCATTTGTTGTCGCTGATGTTCGTGTCTCATTTCTGCCATAATGAGATTTCTGTGTCCTCTGTATGATTCCTGGTACATCTCCTACCTCTGTCTGTAATGGAGAATGTAATGAAAGCTACTGGTAAGAAGTTGAAGTTTATATTACATATTGTGCAGCTCGTTCTTGTGTAATTTCTGATTTTGTGTTAAGCCTTGGATTGTACTGTTTTTACATGTGAGTCTTAGACCATTTAATGATCAATTGACCCATATCAGTTGTAAACCACATACATTCCTACCACAAATGAATCACAACAGATGATTGTACAGAGGGAAAAACCCCTCCTGATGACACGTGATGAAGGTGGAATATACCTTGAAAGGCTGTAACCGCTACAAAGACTTTTTTTTTCCTGTTGGGGCAGAAACTTCAATCACTAGATCAATCAATCATGAATTCTAAAAAGCTCTGGGTCTGAGTTTGAGAACACTTCATTATGAAAGAAATACTGTATTAAACACTAGATTCATCCTGGAATAGATTTAAATTACTGAGTAAAGAGTTTAGATCTATAAAAGCTGTAAGTCATTCAGGTATTAAAGTGTAAAAGTCTCTTTTCTTTCTTTCTTTCTTTCTGTCTGTTTTTTATTTCTTTCAGCCTGTCTGACTATCTTTCTTTTTCTCTTTTTTCTTTTTCTATCTGTCTGTCTTTATTTATTTATTTAGTTATTTATTTCTCTATCTCGGTGTTTTTCTTTCTTTCATTCTATCTGACTGACTGTTTTTCTTTCTCTCTTTTCTTTCTCCGTCTGTGTCTTTCTTTTTTCTTTCTTTCCTTATCTGTCTGTCTGTGTCTTTCTTTCTTTCTTTGTCGGTCTGTTTCTTTCTTTCTTTCCTTATCTGTCTGTCTGTGTCTTTCTTTCTTTCTCCGTCTGTGTCTTTCTTTTTCTCTTGGTCTGTCTATCTGTCTTTCTCTTGGTCTGTCTATCTGTCTTTGTCTATCTGTCTGTCTTTCTTTCTTTCTTTGTCTCTCTGTTTCTGTCTATCTGTTTCGTTCTTTCTTTCTTTCTTTGTCTCTCTGTTTCTGTCTGTCTGTTTCCTTCATTCTTTCTTTCCTTATATGTCTGTCTGTCTCTTTCTTTCTCTATCTGTCTGTGTCTTTCTTTCTTTCTTTCTCCGTCTGTCTGTTTCTTTCTTTCTTTCCTTATATGTCTGTCTGTCTCTTTCTTTCTCTATCTGTCTGTGTCTTTCTTTCTTTCTTTCTCCGTCTGTCTGTTTCTTTCTTTCTTTCCTTATATGTCTGTCTGTCTCTTTCTTTCTCTATCTCTCTGTGCCTTTCTTTCTTTTTCCATGTCTAATTCTTTCAGTCTCTGTCTGTTTTTCTTTCTCTCTCCGTTTCATTCTTTCTTTCTCTCAGTATGTTTTTTTTTTTCTTTCTCTCAGTCTGTTTTATTTTCTTTCTTTCAGTCTGTCTGACTTTCTTTCTGTCTTTTTTATTTCTCTGTCTGTCTGTTATTCATTTTCTTTCATTCATTCATTCATTCATTCTTTCTTTCTTTCCTGTCTGATTATCTCTCTCTCTCTCTCTCTCTCTCTCTCTCTCTCTCTCTCTGTTTCTGTCTTGTGTTGAATATGTAAATGCTCTAATAGCTGAAGATCAGAAAGCAGCAGTAAATAATAGCGTGTGAAATAGGAGAGTTTGATGTGGGTTAGCGAGTGTTGAACTCATGTGTGGCCCTGTGTGTTACTGACCCAGGCATCGCTGCAAACCTTCTCGCAGGAGAGTAAAACATGAGTAAAGTCACTCAGCTGCACATTATTTGGCATCAGAGTCCTGACATGATTTAAAGTGTAAGTGTGTGTGTGTGTGTGTGTGTAGGTGGGGGGATTGTCTGACAGCTTGCTCTGTTCTCTGTGCCTGTAAATCTGCTTTGGGACAATATCCATTGAAAAAAAAAAAACTGTGATCCAAACAAAACTGAGCTGGAATCTGAGCTGATGCAATAACCTGCAACATTTTACATTACTGACGTCTGCGGCATGAAACACAGGTGCAAGACAGAGACAGATTTCTCTTCCTGACCTGCACAGGAAGCTCGTTTTCTCTCTGGGTAGAGTTCATGTGATGGTGCTTTTCTTTCTTGGTACAGAAATCAGCTTGCTTCATGCTCCTGACTAAAATAACACAAAGCTTAGAATTAGCTGGTGATAATGATCACAATGTTATATTTCATGCATATTGCAGAAGAAAATAATCGTCATACTAATTAAGGTATTTAAAAAAAAAAAAAAGAAAGAAAGAAAGAAACAAATAAAAAACCAAGTAAAATGATTTCTGTTGGTCCTGAAACAAGTTCAGAGTGCAAACTGAAACCTGACCTGAAATAAAGCTGGTATGTACTGTATGTAAACAAGCTTGTTTACATACATCCTGTTTTATAAGAGAGGATTATAGAAATAAATCAAATCAAATAAAAATGACTCCAGATCCAGTGTGAATATTTGATAAATTGATACTTTCATTTTCCAGACATTTAAAAGTAATATAATTTAAAGAAAAAGAAAGAAAGAAACATAGTCAGACAGACTGAATGAAAAAAAAAAAACACAGACAGAGAAAGAAAGAAAGAAAGAAAGACAGACAGAGATATAGAGAAAAAAAAAGAAAGAAAGAATGAACGAATGAAAGAATAAGAGACAGACTGAAAGAAAATAGGAGAAAGACAGTCAGTCAGACACACTGAAAGAAAGAAAAAACAGATAGAGTGAAAGAAAGAATGAAACAGAGAAAGAAAGGCATAGACAGATAAAGAAAGACAGACAGGGAAGGAAAGAAAGAAAGAAAGAAAGAAAGAAAGAAAGAAAGAAAGACAGATAGGGAAGGAAAGAAGGAAGAAAGAAAGAAAGAAAGAAAGATAAAGGAAGAAAGACACAGATAGAGAGAGAAAGAAAGAATGAAAGAAAAAGAATATGAGACAGACAGAGAAAGAAAAAAACGAAAGACAGCCAGTCAGACACACCGAAAGAAAGAAAAAACAGACAGCGAGAAAGAAAGAATGAAACAGAGAAAGAAAGACACAGACACATAAAAAAAGAAAGACAGACAGATAGAGAAGGAAAGAAAGAAAGACAGACAGATAGAGAAGGAAAGAAAGAAAGACAGACAGATAGAGAAGGAAAGAAAGAAAGAAAGAAAGAAAGAAAGAAAGAAAAACAATAAGATAAAGACAGAAAGAAAAAAGAGAGTCAGAGAGACCGAATGAAAGAAAAAAACAGACAGAGAGAAAGAAAGAAAGAAAGAAAGAAAAAGAATAAGACACAGAAAGAAAAAATCAAGAAAGGAAATAATATAAAAACATCCATCTTGTTTTATAAGCTCCATTACATTCCACCACTGAGGGACAGTTAGTCTGAAGGTTCTGGAAAGAGACCTTTGATTCTGTGACACACTATACAAGTGAAACTGAAAATAAAACTTTAGCATGTCTTGTTTGTTTAAAAAAAAGTTGCTAATGCTGGTTTTCTAGTTAAAGCAGAGTTCTAGGCGTGTTAATTCCACTCAGCACCTGTTTATGGGAAATGTATTGTTTAAATACAGTACATACCCAAAGCATTGTTTTCAGAGGTCGAGTTCGGCAGTTGCCTGGAATGAGGAACAAAACACGAGATGTGTGAATGAGAACAGGGATTTCCTCAACATTGAAATGAGCAGCTGGAGCACTTTTATGGCCATTATCTAGGCATTGTAAACGCCTTACTTTATATTTTTCCACAAATATCCATATATACACAAATACACATGCAATTATAATGCAAATCTTACAAATGTCTCATGTAAAAAGATGCTTCACTTGTTTTGGAGCTGCTTGGCAGGTCATCTCACAATACACGCAGTACGTTACAGGTTGATCCACGTGTATTTACACCAGATGTGCTACTTATACCACTGTTAAATTCTTCAAACCGAGTGGCCTAGAGGTGTTTATTAATATTTTATAACTGCAGCTCTGACAGTAGTTTTGACTGTGAAGCAAATCACAGGTTTATATTAAATGTGCTCATTCTTTTACCGTTCTTATATCGTTTCCATAGTAACGGCTCATTCACACCAGATACACCGTTAAAAAAACCCCCAAAAACGTGTAACTGTTGATGTGATGAAGTTTTTCTGTAAGATGTTTTGTATAGTAATTTATGGAAGGAGTCTCCAGTGTCAGTTTCTTGGTAACATGACAAGTTGCATTTTTTTTTGCTTTATTATATTAACTTTATGAGAGATAAAATAGCCTGGTTTGGGGAATGGCAGTTTATAGCTGCTATAAACACTTATTCCACCTGTTTTATAGCTGCTATAAGTTGTTTTGCAGGCATTTGAACATTAAATGTAACTATAAATGGGTAAAAGGCATTACATGTCATTCTTTAATAAATAAAACTTGCGATTGTTGGTAAATTGTTGTATTATAAGGGGAATAAAACACTTTAGTATGTGCTGTTAATTGGGCGCTTTCAATTCCCCCCCAATAGAAACACCATGTACAGCCACAGTAATTACAATATAATCACATGTATAGTTTGTGTAACTGTACAATGATTATATACACGTAATATAATGTAAGACCTACTATACACTACCAGCCAAAAGTTTGGACACTAGAATAAAGATTGTCTTGAAGACATTTTAATAAAAGCATATGGTTGAAAAGTTGCAGGTTGTGAATCACGCCCATGCATCGTGTTTATTTCTGAATTAAAATGTAAGTAGCTTTTCTTTTTAAATACTTAAAACGCACGTTTGAATTCAGAATAAAATTGTTTTTTTGCCTAAATAAAAATAGTTTCTTTTATTTAGAAGTTAGGCGAAGCATCGTGGAGCTTGGTATGTTTTTAAGAATTGAGGTTCCTTATGAAGCTGGTTGTGAAGATGCTTCGTCAGAAATGTAAAATATATTATATATATATTTTAATGGTAATGATAATGAGTGTTTATTGATCACGTGTACATTACAGCACAGTGAAATTCTTTTCTTCACATACCCCAGCATGTTAGGAAGTTGGGGTCAGAGCGCAGGGTCAGCCATGATACAGCACCCCCTGGAGCAGAGAGGGTTAAGGGCCTTGCTCAAGGGCCCAACAGTGGTAGCTTGGCAGTGCTGGGGCTTGACCAGGGCCTTAACCACCCAGCCACCACTGCCACATTAAACATATTAAAATATCCAAAACAGTTGGGTTCTTTAACACCATCTCGTTAAATGCATAATCCCATACAGATTTCACGGTATCATTGTTTCAATAGTAAAAATGCAGACCATCAAACATTTCACTGGTGTATCTGTATATCCAAAATGTGTGAAGTCTAAGTAGTAGAGCTAAGCACACGTATCGGGGACATTTTGCCTAAAAATTAGAAACAGGGTGATTTAAATCCTCATTCACACTGTTAGGTTCTTGTATAAGATGTACGTAGATCTCGTTCAACAGGTAATGATGTCACATTTTTTCCTTCCATGCAGCTTCCATGCATACTTAAGGAAGGATAGGACAAAGAGATAGCTGGTAGGGGATTTAGATGTGAAGAGGGTAAAGGAGTCTGGTAAAGAGGATGTGTTTAATGAATTGTCTCCAGGATGATACAAGGTTCTGTAAAGAAATTTTATTCCAAACAAGAATCTATATTCTTAAGAGCGCTCTGTGCTTAAAAAAAAAAAAAAAAAAATGCATGAAGCAAATAAACGTACCTTCTTTTCTTCTTTTTGGAATTAGTGGAGCTGACTTGTGAAATATCCTGATGAGGGAAAAGTACAGATATTAGTCTCATGAACAGAGGTGGAAAAAATGTAGCTGAATGAAAATCTCACACAAATAAAAGTGGAAGAAACTCATCAACATGACGCTTGATTAATCCAAGTAGGCACTTTCTGTGATACGAATTTCTTTTTAACTGAAATTAGAAGTTCCGCCACAGTTGACTAAGGTACTGCACATTTGAACACTTGAACATTTTGATTTGCAAAATGAAGTCATAGGAAGTTATTCAGCAATCGTGCATGATTACCACAGACGTGGCTCTTGAACCCCGAGCGCTGTTGAGAAGGTCAGCAGAGCTGCTGGATCTGCTGGAGTCGGTGGAGACATGCTTCTCTCCAGCGTCCCTCACCACCTCATACAGACTGTCCATGGAGCCCTCCTGCAGAACAACACACCACTCTGACATTGAGACTCTCAGGCATACACATGCATTGAAATTGATGGAGAATAGCGAACTGATGGCGAATTATAAAAAACAACAACAACAACAACAACAACAACAACAACAACAGTGATCGTAAAGTTTCATGTAAATGTGTCTGAGTGCCATTTTCCAACAGCTTCACGATGATGCAATCAATGCACCTTGTTTATTAATCTTTTGGTATTACATGACCTTATAGAGACGCCAGTGATCCTGACCCGTACTGGTCTCAGGACCTGCCTGATCCATCCTGATGCCATACCTCTGGATGGAGCTCTCATCAACTGGAGGCTACAGCCTGGAGATTGCTGAGGATGGTACCGCTTGAAGTACCAT
>JANDJT010000071.1:3748200-3764269 GCA_024331685.1 Stegophilus panzeri | reverse complement strand
CTAGTTTAGAGGTCAGCTTGTGTTTTATGCTAGTTTAGAGGTTAGTTCATGTTTTATGCTAGTTTAGAGGTTAGTTTATGTTTCATACTAGTTTAGAGGTCAGCTTGTGTTTTATGCTAGTTTAGAGGTTAGTTCATGTTTTATGCTAGTTTAGAGGTTAGTTTATGTTTCATACTAGTTTAGAGGTCAGCTTGTGTTTTATGCTAGTTTAGAGGTTAGTTCATGTTTTATGCTAGTTTAGAGGTTAGTTTATGTTTCATACTAGTTTAGAGGTCAGCTTGTGTTTTATGCTAGTTTAGAGGTTACTTTATGTTTCATGCTAGTTTAGACATAGCTTAAGTTATATGTTAGTTTAGAGGTAAGCTTGTGTTTTATGCTAGTGTAGACATCAGCTCATGTTTCATGCCTATTTAAACTTCAGTTAATGTTTTATACTACAAAACAACAGAAGCAGAGAGTGCTACACGGGTATCTATATGTAGCTATTGATGCTCATTGGATAAACTGGAGGTAAACATCAAATTATTATTATCATAAAAACAATTAAAAGTGTAGATTTACACTTATAATTGTTTTTATGATTTAGCCCAGTTAATTAAAGGCTTTTTACTTCACCATGTGAGTGCCTTGGAGTATTTCATCGTTATAATTTATTGTTTATGCTATTTTAGAAGTTAGCTCATGTTTTATGCTAATTTAAATGTCAGCTCATTGTCTAGGCTAGTTTAGACGTCACTTCATATTCTATGCTAGTTTAAAGGTCATCTTATGTTTTATGCTAGTTTAGAGGTCATCTTATACAAAAAATCTTATATAAAAAATGTGAAAGTTCAGTACAACATGTTATGCCATGAAATTGCATAATTTGTGAATTGTGAACTCAAGTAGCTGTATGACATCATGTGAACAATATATGAGCACATGAAAAATTAGCATGTGCAATTCAATTAAACAGGTCAAAATTGACGTAAAAAATAAAAGCAGATACACTACATGTGAAAAAAATAGCATGTAAAAAAAACAGTGTCAAAAGAAAAACTTAAATGAAGCATGTAAAAAAAAAAAACACATGCAATTTTTGTAAAATGAACGTGCACATATTTTATTCATTATTATATTATTAATCATGTGGAAAATAATTAAGTCGTGTAAATATCATTGTTGACAAATTAGCTTGTGATAATAAATGAACCATGTGACTAAAAATTACGTATGTAAATTTTGCAGATGAATTGTGTCACTGAAGCAACTCTGGATGTGATGCTAAGCAATTGTCCTTTTCCCTTTATTTTCCCATATTTCCCTTCGGGTCCTTCTTTGATTTTTTGGCTCACTGAAAGAGAAAATGATTTTGAAGAAGACTGTCTCAGCCACAGCTGGTTAATTTTTCCTCTTTTGCCCTAATTAAAGATCGTTTCTGTAATTATGCCGCTTACTTCAGAGAGCAAAGTGCCTGAGTGAGAGCTAATTTATTAACCAGGGATTGGAAATTGGAAAAGAGAAGAATGGTAAAAAAATATATATATATATATATATATAAATAAATAATGAGTAATCAGAAGAGTTCTAATGTCATCGAAACCTCATTTTGTTCTCTTTTGGCCTGATTTAATGCTGGAGCTGTGTTGATAAACTGAGGTAAATTATTTCAGAAATATAGTAAAAATGCTGTCCTTGCTAAGAAAAATAACATTAAAACAGCTACATGTATGATTTGGGGATTGAGATCCGAAATCCCTCAGCTTTGGTAAGAGGTACTGTTTCACACAGCAAGCAAACTGGGTAACTTAGCAACTAACTGGGTAAGCTAGCTAGCTAAAAGACTGTTTAGAGAAACTCTCACAACTGATCACTTCCAGGCTGTTTTTTTTTTTTTTTTTTTTTTTTTTTTAAACAAGCTGTGTTCTCCATACGTTTTGTTACTGTACGTATTCATAGGCTAACACAAGGATTTCTAGATACAATACGAATGGATATAATGTACAGACTTTTAGCTAACTAGCTAAAATTACCTAGCTTGCTTGCTGCCATTGTTTCTTTGTGAAACTGGACCTTTTCCGGCACATACTGTATGTCATAAGAAGTCTGGCTTGACACAGTTAGAAGGGTAGCCAGCTAACGTTAGCTAGTTAGGAAAAAGAAAAAAACTGATTTTTTACATGTTCTCAATATAATATTATTAGCCTTTATTTTGCTTCCTACTGTAGTTTTCATTACATATAGTTAGCCAAACATTGCCTATCTTGGAGCAAACGTAGCAAGTTAATAACATCTGCCTGATATGTAATACTAGCTAAGCTAGTCTGTGAATTGCTGTTGAAGAATTTCCAGGATGTGTAATTCTTTGATGAATCAAAAACAACATTATGGTACTTATAGCTTTTTGGGTTATTTTGTCCCTGCTAATAATAATATGCAAAAAAAAAAGGAGAAAAAATACACTATCCTAAAGTTACCTATAGCTTGATAGTGAACTTGACTACTACTTTTAATTATACAGTCTAGTAGTTAGCCCAGTATTAGCTATTTTTGTTTGGATGCTGAGCAAAAATAGCCAATATTTGATACTTATTTTAATGATCACACTATATAATGTTAGTGGCCTGTTATTTAGCTTCCTAGTTCCAGGTTTTAATTACATACATAATAGTTAGCCAAACATTACCTAGCTTGTGAGCAAACCTAGCAAGAGCATAAAATCTCCCAGGGATATTAGTAATATTAGCCAAGCTACACTGTGACTTACTGAGGACAACTTTTGACAAATCAGGAGCACTGTTTTTTAAGGATTTATTTCTCTCATTCAATGGATCTATGTAATATTAGCTAAGCTAGACTGTCCTAATATTAGCTACAGCTTGCTAGCAAACTTACCTATTAGTTTTAATTATACAATCTAGTAGTTAGCTCAATATTAACTATATTTGTTATAGCTTAGATACTAAGCGAAATTAGCTGATGTTGGATAGTTTTAAGTATAACACTATATAATGTTAGTAGTTAGCCTGTTAGTTAATTATTACTTAGGTAATAGTTAGCCAAGCATTACCTAGCTTGTAGGGAAGCTAATAAAATCTGCTGGATATTTAATATTAGCTAACGTTTGGGGGTATTCTTCTTCCTTTATAATAATTAGAAGAAGAAGAAGAATACTGTAGAGATTGTAATGACCTTGTGGAGGCAACTGTGACAAATAAAATTGCATGAACAAACAAACCAACAAATAAATACTCCTGGCAAATCAGGAATGACATTGAGTAGAGAAAAAAAAAAAAAAAAACCTGCACTGCATGTTTAACCAACACATTATACAAAGACCTGTTTTTTTTCTGGTCATAATAAGATCTAGCCCTGACCAACAAAATCATGGCAGTCCAAACAATCCTTATTTTATTCTCTAAGCAACAAATTTCACACCAGGCAACACCCAGCAGGGGCAGTGAGACTTGCCCAGCTCAGCTCAGGGTGATGAATAGAAGTGCTTCAGGTCCAAACGGGGTTATATTTCTCTAAACCTTGTGACACTGAGCACCAATTTTGTGTCTGCCCACTAAGAATAGATATCTTTACTCCTGCACACAATGCTGTTGACTCAGAACAGTGTTTGTGATTACAGGCCAAGACCCTGGTAAACGAGTTCAAGCCAGTACCCTTGAGACGACGCACATAACGCTCCACTTCTAAATTCCTTGACGGCCCTTTCTCCCCCCACTCTGTTCTATATTTTTGTTTTGTTTTCTTTTCTTTTCTTCCCCCCATTGCTTTTGAGAAACCTCTTTTCCTTACTATATGATATTCTAATGAGGGAGAGGCAGAGAGGAAGGGTTCGGCCCCGACCACCCGCGGCACAGGCCATGGGGATTAGTCCAAATGCACAAACTGGGTCAACAACATGCGGAAACAAAGCATGCTGGGAGAGTGAATGGCACTGTACAAAAGAGTGAGCTGGTCTGGCTATATGTCAGGGTGTAATGTGGCTCTGTTCCCTTGACACACACACTTCCCACGCCATGTGTGTGTGTGTGTGTGTGTGTGTGTGGTTCTGCTTCTGCACCTGAGCTTCTGCACTTCACTGAGAAATCGTACAGGAGTAACTCTGACAAGTGCTTTTTAGAAAACTAGCACTTAGTTGTGCTTAAAGTATTTATTTTTAAAGGTAGATGCTATTCGTAGCCAAGTGAAAATAGGAATACTAAATATTTCCACTTTTTGGCTGCTAGTATTATTATCAGTAGTCGAGAAATAAAACACTTGGGAACGTGCTGTTAAAGGAAAATAATTCAACAACAAGTGATGTGTGGAGTTACTATGACTACCCAGAGTTAATTATTTTCCTATAACAGCATGTCCCAAAGGGTTTTATTCCCATCATACCACAGCAATTTGCCAATTATTCAAGAATGACACATCAAAATTTTTATCCACTTATAGTTTAACATTTTCATTTCTCTGAACAAGTTTGTAACTGTTATTTATTTAAATAGCACTTATTTTATAGCAGCTCCAAACAGTCATTCCTTCACCAACCTCTCTTTTTTGTTCCCAAGTCATGACACTACCACCACCATGTTTCACAGATGAGCTTGTATGTTTGGCTTGATTTTCTCCTATAGTCAGCTCTCTGATCTTCTGTTGGTTTATCCTTTTTTTTTTTAACAAGAAATACAGTCTTCACAGGTGAAACTGAAGTCTAAAAACAAGAGTAGATGTTTAGAGGTATTTATTGTTTAAGCGATCAATCTAACAGGACACACCTGGGTAACAAGAAACACCTGTCAGTCACATGTTCCGATATTTTTATACAAAAATATGTTTGGAACAAATTGAGGAGGGCGGGGGGTGTTATTCAGGAAACAGGCATGATTAGTAAGAACCTTTTCCAGGATCTTTATTTATATGAGTGTATGAATAAATAAAAAAAGACAAATGAATAAATACCCCAAAAAAAGGTCATAGATCTTGCACATTCCAACCTGCGAGATCCTCAAAGCTAGGTTAATGATGTTTCATGCTCAAGCGGACGAAAGAGCTAAAATGGGAGCCTTGCCCATGAGAGTGGCCGATGCCTGTGGGAGAGATAGGAAGGGTAAATTCTAGACTGTGATCTGTGATGTTCGCATACATGGCTGCACAATGTGCACACACACTGAGGCCTGTCCTGCACCAAACGCCAAGTCCTCCGCCCCCACGCCTCATACAGCTACACGGCCACAATTTGGCACGACTCTGCACATGTCCGTGCATTTACACTTCCCTCGTTCTTCCTCGTCTATTTTTTCCTAATCTTCTATCCTTCATCGAGATACATTATTCCTGCCAGGTCGACAAACCACACCTGTGCACTTAGTGTTCTTTTCAGGCATCTGCTCTATTCCTGTTGTAAGTCGTTCAGTAAAACACACCAGAACCGTCTGCTTTATTTATTTATTTATTTATTTATTTAGGCGAATACCAATTGAAGCACATTAACTTGTTATCACTAAACCGCATGTTGTTTTGTGATGCTAAGAGAATTTCTCCATATGAATACACGACTGCATTTTCAGCGGCTCGTCTTCGGCTGCCGCTGAACCCAAGCCAGGTCTTAAGCAGTCATAATAGCAGCCTTTCATTCTCTGAAATGTAGTGCTGCGCATGCAAGCTGCATGCGTAAACAGGGGGGTATTGATCCGCACGGCTTGGCGAAATAGTAAGGGTGACATTATTATCTGAGGTCTTAACCCACAAAGAGTCTCATCTCAGACAGACCTGCTTTCAAATCCAAAGCCACAGGAAGAGGAAGTCACACTGGCCGATGGATAAAATAGCGTCGAGTGCTTTAAAAGCTCTAATAATGACTCGATTGATTCACGTTACTCGGCGGAATGGATAAGTAGGTAATTGAATTTCATCATGATTTTGAAAGAGCTGAATGCAAAAAATTTGCGCACCCTCTGATTTCTGAGAGAGAAATTCAAATGTACAATTTGAACAGTTTAAACTCCACATTAACCAGTCCATACAGGTTTTTTTTTTTGCGGCCAAAAATGCTTGATTTTGCTATGGATTTTTTTTCCAAAGTTTGCGATGCAATTTGTGGAGCTTTTTGTGCTTCTTTGAGGAAAACTACTTGAATTTGCACGGTCTTTCACTGTAAGGTTTGTGACTCTGGTGGTAGAGCGGGTTGTCCACTAATCGTAGGGTTGGCGGTTCGATTCCCGGCCCGTGTGACTCCACATCCCGAAGTGTCCTTGCGCAAGACACTGAACCCCAAGTTGCTCCCGATGGCAGGTTAGAGCCTTGCATGGCAGCTCTGCTACCATTGGTGTGTGTGTGTGTGTGTGTGAATTTGTTGGTAATCAAGACCTTTTAGCTGTACTCAGGTTCGACCCACATGAACTGAAAAGGGTTTTGGTTGAATGCGTGTTGATGACGTCACGTGGCATGTTTTGGCCCAAATCTGCAGAAAATCTGTGGTAATTTTGAAAAATTGCAAGCTTTTCCTTGCAAAAAGCGCTAAATCCTGGAGGGACTGGTTAACTCATTAACATTTTAAACCCCGTAATAATGCCATGCCTATACGTATCATAGCCAGGTGTCTACATGCTATTGTACTGTATGTAGTGTAATTCTACTCATAGGAATTTGTGTCTTGAGGACAAGTGGTGGACGTACAGCATTGAGCACGCTTTATCATGTAACATAAAAGCATTTGTTTTCAGTTTTTGCATTTTTTTTTCTATGATGTTGGACCTGGAACTCAACCGTTTTATGACACTAAGAATCCTTACTTATACAAAGAACCCCTTGAAGAACCCCCTTTTATTTAAAGTGTACTCGAATTCTTTATCTGGCATTTGCTTTTATCCTAAGCAACTTACAAATTCGAGACGTAAACATGCCGAATGCAGTAATACAAAGTTCCACAAAACAGACTAGAAACTAGAAACAAAATACTTGAAGAATGAACCTTGTGTGCCATGAGACATGGACAGATATGAAGGACAAATATAAACGCTGTAATCACAAAGCAGTCAAAGGTAACCAACATGCAATAGAGTTCAAAGTAATCGACATAAGCGTAAACCTCAAAGTTCATCAATTATATCAACAATCATATAACAGGACAGTATAAAATCGAACAGACGTAGATAACCATACAGCCGAGTTCAAAAGTTTGCATACCCTTGGGTTAGGTTTTTCAGACATTCCATTATTATAATTTTACTACATTTTTAACAGTGTTAATGTAGCAGTTCATTTCCTTGTTTATGGTTTGTATGTTTGGAATAAAAGTGTCTGTCTAAAGAATAATATATCATAAGTACACGCTTAGAAAAAAAAAAAAAAGGGTTCCTCGAGGGGTTCTAGATGCGAGTTTTTCAAATGATTACTACTTTTGTAGAAAATAGTCTGAATCTGACGTCTTACTTTTTTTTTTTTTATGACATTTTTCACAGCTTGGAAAATGCATCTTCTCACATATGTACTTGATCTGTACAAACCCTCATATACTGAATTTCTTAATTCTTAATTTGACTGTACTTCCATGAAAATGTCAATTACATCCACAGAGGACCTTTGAACGTCTCTCGGTTGGCACAGTGCCAGTGCTTCGTTGCTACTGAATATTTTATGGCAGCATTTTACCTCATGACCTCATGTAAAATGTCATACTACACATTTTATAATGCTTTTACGACAGTTTACATGCTCTTAGAAAAATGGTTCTTCAAGGGTTCTTTCTTCGATGGGTTCTTTGTATAGTCAAGAGTTCCTAGCTAAGTTTGGAACGTTTGAAGGTGTGTTCAAGTGAAGAACCCTTAAGACTGTACATTACGACGCATTTTAGTGCTGTTTCGTCTTCAAAGTCACACCTTTTTCAGATCTATCTTAAAAAACTTCTTATATGTAGTGTCCATGTTTTGCAAGTGCGCTAGTGTCTTCGCCGAGTCACAGCTCCAAGTGTTTGATCAAGAACTCGAGTTACTGTCTCCTTGTCTGTCTGGGTTTCCTCTGGGTTTTTCCAGTTTCCTTCTAAAAGCATGCCAGTAGATGGACTTTAAATTTCACTTAAATGACCGTATGAATGTGTATGTGTGCATGGTGCCCTTTAATGGACTGGCATTCCATCCAGGGTGTTCCCACCTCACACCCAGTGATCCCGGGATAGAACCCAGATTCACAGCAGCCCTGACAACTGACAAGGTCTGTGTTCTTCATCTATCTATCTATCTATCTATCTATACAGTTGTAGAAGAGTAAACACAAACAGTAATAATTATAATAATTATAATAATTATAAAGTAATAGCATATTCGGACATGAGTAATGTACTCACAGTCTGTGACTTACAGTATGTCCAACAGTTACTTCAGTATTAATGCTGCGAAAGTTACTCATTTTTGGAGTGATTATCTGGCCTCCGCATTCAGATTATGCAAATGGTTCACACCTCTTGAGTATAAGTGTCCGAGACAAGTTTTTATTTATTTTTTTATTTTACACGCTGTCATGTAAAGAATACAATGAATCAAAACGTAAGAAAACAGTAAAAGAATCAAACAAAATGTAGTAACCCAACAGAGAAAAAGAAAAACTGGGCCAAAACAGTAAACCCAATAGTAGAGATCTTAAAGACATTCAAAAGTCTGGGAGAATAAATATGTTTTTAAATTGGATTGTAAAATGTCTAGCGGGGGACACTTGAGCGAGTCCAGTTTAAAAGTAGCTGGTTTGATGATTTTAAAGCTCTTGGGGTATTAGGAACACCGAGGAGGTCAGAGATATTGCCCCTGGTAATGGTAAGTATAAATCATATCAGCATGCAGGTGTAGAAGAGTAAAGTGAAAAGGTACTGAGTGTGTTTACAGGATGGACGGTATAAGCAGATGTGAACAGGACAGTCTTTATGATTACAGCAGCAGCAGCTCTTGGGTACAAATCTACAGTATCCACATAAGCTTATCCACTGATGCAAGAGTGAGACTGCTTTGAGGAAGATCTTTAAGTTGTCCATGTTGGAGCATCTACACCAGCAGAAAGTGAGCCACAAATTCAGAATTCCATGAAGCTAAGAAGGAAAAGTTTTAGTGGTTGAGATGTTTACCTTCATATGTGAGTCCAAAGGTGAGATCCCAGTTAGCACTTCCTCTCAGCCCATATCCTTGTTTGTACCTGTCTTCCCAGGGAGCCTAAGCCCTTCCTGCTCCATAATAAAGCTCAAACGAAAGCAGCGGGATTAAAGGTCACTGTCTCCTGGCAGTCCTAATGTTTTCCTTCAAAATCATCAGGTGCTGAGGCCAAAGTCTGCTTTGTGTAGGTCTGCTGTATGACATAGGCCAGCGGTCAGGGTTGGAATGCTCTTTGAACTGTTAAATGTTTATTTTTTGGTGTTATATTTGAGGTTGTAACTTGACCCTTATAACTGCAGGTGGGTGTCATTTATTCAGATGATATGGGATTAAAAATATACAAGGTGACACATTAAAGGGGGAAAAAAAAGGTGTATTAGTGATTTATTATTAAATGAATAGAATTACATTCATTTATGGAACGTAGTACTGTATATACAGATGATATGACAAATTAAGCTTAAGACCAAATGTAAAGTGCACTGTAAAACCGGATAAGTTCATTTAACTCAAAAACTTTGAGGAAACTAATTACCTCAACATTTTTAAGTTGATAAATCAATTTCTTATTGCCAAATACACTTAAATATAACATAAATTTAACTCAAACTTGTTATATTTAAGTGTATTTGGCTTAAAGAAATTGATTTATCAACTTAAAAATTTTGAGGTAATTAGTTTCCTCAAAGTTTTTGAGTTAAATGACCTTATCCGCTTTTACAGTGTGTTTTATTAGCGTGTTAGGCCATGATGAGCTGCCAGAACTGCTTTAATGTACCTTGTCATCAATTCTAACCATTTCTGGAACTGTACTAGAGCGATGGAAACACAAAAGATTTTCCCTCAGCTGGTGTCTTGACAATGACGATTTATATCATTTTCATCCTCATCAAACCATCCAGTGAGCCATCGTGCCCTGTGTGTGGGGGCGGAGTCATACTGGAAGAGACCACACCCATCAGATTAGAAACGATTCCTATATAAGATAAAGGTTATCCCCCCACAGCACGGTTTGTTTCTGTATTTTGTCACCTGTCTGTAAGTTACACAAAAAAAAAAGACAGATGGGAAGCAAACAACGTTCCGAGTTTAGTCCTTAAACAATGCATAAGAGAAGCAAAAGGCTCGTAATTTACTACAGTGATGTCAAATGTGTGAATGGCAGAGTGGATCTGGAGAGGAGGAGCAGCGGCACCTTCACATCATTTCATATTCGAGAAAGCTGTGAAACTCTCAACAGGATCTCAGCGCGCTTTAGACTCCACGGGCTTTGTTTACTTTAACCGTGAGAAAACCTAAATGCCTGACGTGTGGGGTGAAGGGTGTGAACTTGGTCTAATGATAATAATAATAATAATAATAATAATAATAATAATAATAATCATCATCATCATCATCATCATCTCAAAAAGGACTCCCTACAGTGTAATGTAATGTAATAAAATATAACCAAATATACATGGATCCCCATATGATCCAGAAATTAAAATAAAAGATACAAATTGTTAAATTGTAGACATTTTAAACACTACTTTCTATAGTTTTATTAAAATTTGTTTGATTAAAAACAACTTTTAAAAAAAAATTTTTTATAGTATTTGAACATCATGGATCATTGTGGAAAAAATATTTGGACGAATAAAACTTCACTGTATGTCCAAGTCATAAAAAAATGGTTAAAATAATTGTATAATTGTATATTTTAAAAAAATATATTATTAAAGATATAAAATTATACTGTATGTATACAAACAGTACACAACTATCCATCCATCCATCTGTTTTCTGTACCGCTTATCCCACACAGGGTCGCGGGGAGCCTGGAGCCTAACCCAGGGGTCTCGGGGCACAAGGCGGGGGACACCCGGGACAGGATGCCAGCCCATCACAGGGCACAATCACACACATATTCACACACTATGGACAATTTGGAAATGCCAATCAGCCTACAATGCATGTCTTTGGACTGGGGAAAGAAACCGGAGTACCCGGAGGAAACCCCCAAAGCACTGGAAGAACATGCAAGCTCCATGCAAGCACACATAGGGCGGAGGCATGATTCCAACCGCCAACCCCGGAGGTGCGAGGTAAACGTTTTTACCCCAGTACACAACTAATCAAAGTTATTTTCAAAACGCTTTATCACGTTTTTAGATTGTAGATCTCACTACAGAATTGTAATGAACTGTAATGCATTGTACCTGTTGCTATGATTAACCGGCATGGATATCAAATAGATCATTGAATAAACGAATAAATAAATGAACGGATTATTTATTGTAATCTCATCGACTTTGTCACTGATACATGTACATTCACAGATTACAGTTTCTCTCTCTCTCTCTCTCTCTGTGTGTGTGTGTGTGTGTGTGTGTGTGTGTGTGTGTGTGTGTGTTTTGGGGCTAGGAATACCCAACACTTTTGATCTAAAAGAGCCAAATGGTTTCCTTTTGGCTACTGAGGTTAAGGTGTTAAGGTCAGGGTTAGGTTTAGGTGTTCAGGCAATAATTAGCTGCATTAATAATTATGTCAGTGGAAGGTTCTTACAAGGATAGTAAGACAAACGTGTGTGTGTGTGTGTGTGTGTGTGTGTAAGTGAGGAAGTGCTGGAGCTCCTCTGTCTCTCTCTTAACCGTGTAAATCCTCAAGCCTGTCTCCTCACCCAGAGGAACCTGAGCAGCAGAAACAGCTCTACTGTCGCTTTAAGACTACCGACCGCGCAGCGTACAGGAGGAGTGTATCCTCTGTGTGTGTGTGTGTGTGTGTGTGTGTGTGCGCGCGCGCGTGTGCGTGCGTGTGGCAGTGGGATGCCTGGGATCAACGATCACACTCGATCCATCGCAGGAGTGCCGGAGAAAATCGGGTCTCACTGAGAGTTTATCACTTTGAGCCAACATTGTGCGGCGAAAGAAAGCAAGAAAGAAATAAAAAAAAAAATAAGAAAGAAGAGGAGGAGGAAGAAGAAGAAGAAGAAGAAGAGAAGAAGCGGCGACGTGGACGCGGTGGTGTCGGGGACGAGCATTTCCAAAAAAAAAAAAAAAAAAAAAAAAAAAAAAAACCACGCAGAGACGCAGCGGAGAAATCGCATGTGAAGCCATGTGAGTGAGCAGGTACGGAGCTGACGGGTGGAGAAGTGGGTCCTGTAAGATGCGGAATTGTAGATGCATGGGTTCATGGGTTCATGAATGAACGGGTGGATGGGTGAATGGATGGATGGATGGATGGATGGATGGATGAGCCGCGCGCCTCCACGCACAGCCCAAGCGCCCAATGCGCCAGACTGCGTTCGCGTTCGCGTCTCTGCGGAGCAAATACACAAGAAATCCCAGAATGCCACACTCAGGATAGTGACTAGAGCCTTGTATTATTTTCTGTCTGGCTTCTTCGGGGTTCTCCTGTGAGTTACTCTGCGTGTAATCCAGTGTTGCAGCTTTGGGCTGTGGGTCTGACAGGAGTGTGATGCTTTGCCTCTTGCGTACACACACACGAAACCCAGACAGCATTCATGACAAGACCTCGCTCTTTACATGAACAAGAATTATTCCTGGTAACACTCTTTTTTTTTTTTTTTTTTTTTTTTTTTAAATGGATCAGATCTCCATAATTCATTCTTAGTGCAATCATATTTTTTATTTATTTATAAAGCAACCCTTCATAATGCTTCTTAAGGCTTGACATAAACCTGTGTAACTGTTCATAAAAGCACATATTACAATATAAGGCACTGCATAGCTCAAAGTGTTCTCCATTACGCATTAAAATGCACATATTTGACTTGTTCTTAGCATTATTGGTCAGACCAGTGCTCTAAAGCTTCATAGCACGATGTAATATAACACATTATAATACCTGTTTGACCCATTCTTAGCATTATTGGTTAGACCAGTGCTATAATGCTTTATAAGCAACACATCTTATGTTCATTGACATCATACTTTCATTTATTTTCTTTGGAAGCGAAGCGTTAACAGTTATATCAAGGAATGATTGGAGCTCTTAGTTTATATAAAGCATTGACACCTTATACTGTGTCGTTAGAACATTTTATGTGTGTGTTTATAAACATTTGTGTACAGTTATAGAGGCTTATGTCAAGTGAAATGTGCATGCTTTGAGCTGTGAGTGGGTGCAAAGCATTATGTGAATTAATATAACATTTGCTTTAGAGAGTTATAGCAGTGGTCTAGCCAGTAATACTGAGATCAGGTCAAATATGTTTTATAATGCATTATGACACTTTGTGCTTTATAATATGTTGTCATAACATTGTGTGTGTGTGTGTGTGTGTGTGTAGACATTTGTGCACTGTTGTAGGAGCTTATGTCAGGTTAGAATGGAGGCATGCTTGGAACTCTGAGTCTATGTATTATGTATTATGTGAATGAATATATCAGTTGTTATAAAGCTTTATAGCAGTGGCCCCGTCATTAACTCTAAGAACAGGTTAAATATGTATTATAATGCATTGTGTCACTTTGTGTTATAAAGCCTTACACTATGCTGTTATATCATTTTATGTGTGCATTTATGAACATTTGCATACAGTTATAAAGGCTTATGTCAGGTTAGAGTTTATAGCACTTTATATATTATAAAGCTTTATAGCACTGGTCTCACCAATCATACTGAGAACAGATAAAATATGTGTCATAATGCATGATCTCACTTTGTGCTATGAAGCTTCATAACAAATGTCATGGTCATTCACATAATGCTTTAAATGATCTTCACTGGAGAAGGAGCATTAAATATATTGTGGATGCAAAATAACAGTTGTTATAAAGCTTTATATCAGTGGTCCTGTTAATAACTCATGTGAACGTTTGCATACAGTTATAGAGGCTTATGTCAGGTTAGAGTGGAGGCATGCTTAGCACTCTGAGTCTATGAATGAACATAATATTTGTCATAAAGCTTTATAGCACTGATCTCACCAATCATACTGAGAACAGATAGTGTCATAATGCATGATGTCACTTTGTGCTATGAAGCTTCATAACAAATGTCATGGTCATTCATATAATTCTTTAATTGATCTTCACTGGAAGAGGAGCATTAAAGATTATGTTAATGAACATAGGTTCATAGCAGTGCGCTTGTTAACGATGCTATTAACATGTCATATATTGACGTGTATTATAATTGTATTATAATGTCACTTTGTGCCATCAAGCCTTCTATGATGCCGTTATAACACTTTATGGGTGTATTTATATACCGTTCTATAGGCTTATTTCACACTCTGCCATGCAATGAATTGAAATCTTTATGAATGCACTTATAATGCATTATGGATACCTGACACATGGAAAGTGTTGCTGTATTATTTACTCCATTTAAGGAGCGAGAGTAGGTCAATGAGTGGTCAAAGCTGTGATCATTGATGTCGTTATTGATCCTGTGTTAGGGATACTTCTCCATCTAGTCTCGTTTTTAATGCAGCTACGTAACAGAAAGATGTTCTCAGTAAGCTGCTGGAACATAAGTCATGTCTGACAATACGTATTCAAACCAAAGTCATCAAATGTTCTGTCATGTAAATAAAGTATCGCATATAAATGTCATTTTAAACGTGTTTATTAAGTAATAAATCAAATTACGTCTGGGAAATATGATAAGACGATATGATTCATGTCGCACCGCATACACATAATAGACTTTTTCGGAATATTGTGGGCATTATTAGGATTTATAACCTTACCGTTACCGACTGACAGGTTTCAGCGGGCGGGGTGGAACGGGTTATGGCTTGCGACTTATATATAATAAGTTATATACTCTTCTAGAATCATTTTGTAAAACGGTTTGGTTTGTGCTGCGCCGTTTTTGCGGTAAGAGCGTCCAGACACTGAAACTTTGTGGCTAATTCCAGATGTTTTCTCAATTTCTCTGGCTAGCCGTTACCTTGATTCATACTAAGAAGTTAGCTAAGATGTCGCGTAAGTCAAGTGCACGTGTTAAAAAGACAAGAAGAAAGCAAAAGAAATAAGTCAAGGGAGTGTATAAAGCAATATGTAATATAGCATTAGAATGAGTTATAGTTCAATTAGGCATTATTGCTGTTTAGATTTCACAGGTTGTGCGTGTGTGTGTGTGTGTGTGTGTGTGTGTGTGTGTTCATGTGTCTCCTTGGGGCCCTTTTTAACAGTTTGTTCCAGGTAATATGCCCAAGTAACTGTTTGTAACAGACTTATTTTTCTTGCCAGTTTTTTTTTTTTTTTTTTTTTTTTTTTATTTATTTTTCAAATGTCAAAAGAAATAAAATCTTGGGACTTGGCACTTCAGCAAAATTGTGAAAGTCTCAAGTCTCAAGGTATGATGAAATGGCAATATATTAACGTAATCGTCTTTACTACCTAATCTGGGTCTCGTTAGGAGTTAGATCTTGAATATTCAATGTAGTGAGTAACAATTTAGAACACCTAACTTATTTCCCCGTCTTTTTCTTGCTAAGCTTGCTCAAATTTTGTGCAAACTTGGCAGTTGAGCAAAACAGGCCTCATGGTGTTGATATCACACTATATCAACACTGGGTGATTAACGCTATTGTTATTTACTGTAACAACGGACTTACAGTATTTCACCTCCATTTTCTTGATAAATTTGTTCATTTTTTGTGAGGGCATATATCGATTTTTTGTGAAAATGTCTCCATGTGACCTGAATCGCGATATGACATCATGATATATTAACAGGATTAGGGCTGCAACTAGCGATTATGTTCATAATCGATTAGTTGGCCAATTATTATTATTATTATTATTATTATTACTATTATTTTTATATATATATATATATATATTTTTTTTTTGATTGATCGATTAATCGGGGGCGGGGGGTCAGTACCATGTTTTCGTTTATTTCAAATAAAATCCACAAACTGGGTGTTACAAATATAAACTTCAGACTAAAACTTTACACAACTGTTTGTCCAATTATATAAGACTGAAAAGAAC
>JANDJT010000071.1:3701225-3712487 GCA_024331685.1 Stegophilus panzeri | reverse complement strand
GGGGTGTTTGAAGTTGTGACTGAGGCTGTGCAATGAGTTACAGTTTGGCTCAGGATCTGCCTTGAGTTTAAAAAGTGTGTTGTTTACTTTCTAATAGAGTTATTATTATTATTTTTATTTTTATTTTATTTTATTTTTTTTATATGACAGATTTCTTAGATTTCTGCACTCAGGTGTTGCAATTTAAAGGTGAGGTTTGTAATCTTTAAAAGTGTTTCCAGACTTCTACAAATTTCAGAGATAACTTAAGAAGACTGACTGACTGACTGATAATGCCATGTGATAGATTTATGTTCCCCAACAAAAATGGCATAGACAGGGCAGGTAGAAATACAGCAAAGACCAAACACCTGAATACCTGAACACTGAACATCTGGCTGAGAATCTGATACAAGTTACAAAAGTGTGCTGTTTACTTTACAATAGAATTTAAATATAGGCCTTGTTGTGATTCATTAAAGGTGAGGTTTGTGATCTTTCATCTTTCTAGACCTTTAATAATGATATCATTGTATAATTAATTATATAATAAGGGCTCTACCTTGTATATAAACCTGATGTTTATATTTTTCAGGCTTAGAAATTAACCCCATCCCCAAAAGTGTAAACAACAGCAATCGCATGTTGACGAAAATCAGATTGAATTTTTCAGAAGAATAAAAATAAAATTACAAATCAATCCCCTGTACACAATTCGAATGTAAAAAGGAATTGCGGCTGTACAACACGTTACAGATTCAGTTAATTAAATTCAGACCCACTATAGAAACCTGATCATTTCTCTCTATTTTGGATGAAATGAAATGAAATGAAACGGTCTAATCTCTGTAAACAAGCTTTTCTGAAGCGCTTGGATGTAGCGGTGTATAAATTTCGATCCGAATTTGATGAAATGCATTTTTTTGTACGGAAAATATTTATTTCTGGCAGAAAATACGTCCCATATTTTATGCCACCAAGTTTTTACTTTTCTAATTTTGTACATCTTCAACTGTAGTTGAATCAAATGAAGACGGACAGAACACTAAGGCATGTTAGATTATGTTTCATACTACATATTGCTCTTGGTTACTTTTATCAGTTAATCTGTTAAAATGAGCCAAAATCACACCTGAATACTTTGGCCCGTTCATTTCTTCATACAGGAAGCGTCTTGAAGCCATCATTACAAACAAAGGCTTCTCCACTAAGTATTAAATACGTTTCAGTTAGCGTGTTCAATACTTTTTTTCCCGTGTCATTCCTGTTTATTACACATAACTTCATTTATGTACTTTAATGTTTGGATTTCTTTATACGTGTGGATTTAGTGAGTTAATACTGATGTCTGGTGAAAATTTCATGTGAATAACCACATTGGAAATATATTTACTGAAAACAAATGTTGACGCGTTCAATACTTATTTCCCCCCACTGTATATACAACATGTTAGTATATAGTATACAGGTATACTGTATGTATTAAACCTTATGATTCATAAGTTTTATGTGTGGTTAAATAATTAATATATGTGCAGAAGCAACAGCAGTCTTTACAATGTTTATTTAGCTTATAGAGAGAGGAAGTTGATGGTCTGATAAGCCTTTGGTTGAACCATGTGAATATCTGATCGCTATCTTCTCTTACAGTAAATAGCGACATGGGGAGTTTTTTTTGCCAGATCAGAAGATCTTATTTGTATAAGTTTCATACACCAGAAAAAAAAAAGTCATTGTAGCTTCGAGTGCTTGTGTTTATGAAACATTGAATTGTCTCTATTAAGCTATTAGGCTTTCAGCTTGGCATAAGATTCCCACAGTGACCAATAACATGGACTGGAAATATTGAGGCAGTCGATACTTTGTTGGCTCGGAGTTGTCTCGTGTCTGATTACATCACGTCGAGCCAATAACAATAACAACTATCCTGCCGTTTATTAGGCCGTAATAGCTCTGGTTAATGACAGAGGGGATAAAGACACCGTATTTTATTGTTTGCACATTGTCAGAGACTATTATCTGGATTTTTTTTCGGAGGTTGTTCACGTTAACGATTCTCGCCCGTACACCGTAGTTGCTGTCTTATGGACGTTTTCACAGTGTATAGTTATATTTTATTTATAACTGTATTTTCTCCCAGCAATCCACAGAGAGTTATATTCATTTTTGATGTTATTACATCTTTCTCCAGTGTTCTCTATGGCAGGTCAGTAATTGCGTTTCTCAGGCCCACTCCTAGCGGTTCACATAGCCCAGGTCTTAATGTCTTAGCACAGGTCTGTGCAATAATCATCGGCTAATAGTCCCATTCTGGTTGCTGCAGCTAGCGCAAAATTTTCCTCCAAGGAAATTGAGCCATTTTCCACAGACACTTAGGGGTTAGCTGAAAATATTTCGCTTATCCTGCGTCTCGGCTGTTATCGTCCGGTGTTTGTCCTTGACTAATACAAAGTACACGATGTGAATGTAGTATCTTTTGAGACACCCTGAGAACTAATTCAAATCCCGTGACTTCCTACCAAAGCCAAAACATTATCGGGAACCACGTGCTGAAACAAGCCAACAAACATGAGGAACAAGAGAAATTTCTGGAATTTGTAGCGATTCAGAACTGACTTTGACTGACAGGATGAATTTACAGGAATTTCGCAAGCCAGTCACCAGCGTTGAATATCATGAGCAGAGAAAAAAAAACAAGCTTCGGGGTTAGAAATGGAAATTCTACCAATTATGCCTGCTATACAAGACAATATAGTGTATGTAAATGTGTGTTCGTATTGTCTGTGACATTACAAGCCGCGTGTTAACTTCAAGACAGAGGAAACGGTTTACAGCTGCTGTAATATAAACGATAACGGGAAATAACTTGTTTCGTGAAGGCTCTACAGCATGGATAATGGATAGAAAGTGTCGTTTTTTACCAAATAAAGAAAAAAACTCTAATCATTGGCAAATCGCTGTGGCGTAAGAGGAATAAAACACGTCAGGTGTGGTGTGTTATTGGAAAATAATGAACTTCAGGGTGATAATAATAACTATACGATTCGTCAGGCCGCATCACACCGCCTGCTTGTTGATTATTTTTCTATAACAGCACAGCCTGTTGTGTTTTATTTCTCATATAGCAGATAAACTACGCTTATCTACGCTTCTCAATACTCCGCTGGTTCGAAGATCATGCTGTAATTCCTGACACAACTCTGAAAACAGTGCTGTTTGTTTCGCTCGAGCCGTGTGCAGATTCCTCCGTTTTGGATGAGCAATGTAGGTCAAACTAATGCCTTTAACTCCAGCGTGATTGGTGGAACACTAATGAAGGACTCCAGCTGGAAAATGGCAGAGCGTGATGCCCGTCATGCTTCTTTATAAGTAGGTCACAGTGACCCAGTTTGAGAGGTGCCATGATTGACTGAGTCATGAAACGTTATCTTAGGAATGTGTTGTTACAGCTCCGGCGTGCAAGCAGAGCTTAAGCAGTGCACTTGCTGTGTTGATGTTCGAGCCGTGCCAACCTCGAGCTCCCGTCTAATGCTGAAGCCACATCTGCGCAGCAAAGAGTTGTCAGATGTTGGATGTGTATGCGCAAAAGCAAGGGCAGGTTTGTCACTTTTTATTAGGGCCTAATGCTTTGTATGGACGCCAGCTGTTGCATCAACTCAAACAGCTCTGGCTCAGGGAACGACCTTGACTTCAAACGGGAGCAGGTTCTGCCTCTTTTGCCTCATCATGCATTTTAAATTGCATAAATGGAATACAATTTTTGGACCGTGGACATCATTTATTATGTGGTATTTTTTTTTTCTTTTTCCCTGGGGTCAATTAATCTTCAACCTTGCTCTTGACAAATGAAGGATCTAGTCCGGATATCAAGCCCTTTCCATTAATATCAGGCTGCTCAATTTTGCAAGGAGTTTTCCCCCCCCCCAGGATACATGTTCAGGCGTGTCTTCACTCATCTCTTATGGTGATAATGTAATGACGTTGTAGACCTGAATAGAACAGCCAATACAGGGTCATAAATAATCAGGATTTTTAACGATGACCTCGGCTCAGCCACATTTATGAACACACTCCAGTGTCAGTTTACGGATTTTTCTGTGGATTCTCTTTTCGTCGTAATACCGATCTTAAAATGCTTAACATTTCTGGATGGATTAAACATCACTGGGTAGAAAACTACAGCATATTTTCATGTTTGAAATAGAATTATGCATATAAGTACCAGACTGCTGGTGTTGACTATCTATCCAGCACATTCAGGAGACAACATTAATCCGCTTCTTCCATTTAGAAACGTATACATAAATAATACTGCGATACTATACTAGTATATGTCCAGTTTTCATCCATATCATCCATACACCGGAGATTTTCTGTGTATATATTGCCTTTATTACGTGAAGAACTTTAAATTATTTATAATTGAACTATAAATAAAAGGCCCTGGCTGCTGTCTGTCAGATTACAACGTTATTTTCATTTACGCTCCAGTGAGTAATGTATGTGTTTATTGTGTTTAAATACTATGTATGTGTGTCATCACATTGGGTTTTTTTTGGGAGTTTTGTGTGTGTGTGTGTGTGTGTGTGTGTGTGTGTGTGTGTGTGTGTTATACTTCATTTATACTTCATTGTAGAGCAGAGCCATTAAAGCTGGCTAAATATATCCGTCTTGAAGTTTAATCCTACTCCTGCCCAGTCTCGAAGGACATGCTCCCGCAGACACTCTTGACCAATCTCGCCCCTTTTCTACAGGAAGTTTGATCAACCCTACTGTTATTGCAGTTATTATTTTTGTTTGTACCTACTAATCTTTTCTATTGAACATAGTTGGTTGTATCTGCCTCTCTAAGGGTTTCTGCACAGCCCTGTTTTCTAGCCTAATATGGCAGGAACATGTTTAAAATCCACTTTAGAAATGCTGTACAGACCTTGGAAAGCCGCACTTAAAAATATCTTCTCAAACCAAACATGAGCCCCGAAGGGAACCTGTACTTAGTCCCTTGTGTGTCACATCTGCATGAATGTGTGTGAATAATGGAGGATGATTTCACACGTCCATATTGTGTTAACATGCTTAACGAGTAAAGCCAGTTGAGAAAAACAAGAATTACCTCACCCTTTCCATCACTAGCAGCAGTGTTTTGACACTCAGTGCTTTATTTTAATCAATAAAAGAGATGTATCTTTTGCCCAAATCCAAGATGTACTTTTTTTTTTCAACTAGAACTCTTTGTGAGTGCTTCACTACAAAGTACATGATGAAACCCTGATGTTTTATGGGTATATAGTGGATAGGCAAAAATCTATTGAGGTATATTAAAAATCTACATTTCTGGAAGTCCAACTTTGTGAAGATGATTACCTGTGCTTTCAAAATGATCCAGATCTGAGGCTGCTCAGTTCGTTTTCGAGGCTGTTAGTGGCTTGTGACACTTGCCACCACTGCTTCATGGAGCAGTTTCTTGACAAGGTCATGAGATCTCCTTCCCCTTTATGGTCTCTGGAAAGCAAAGCCAGCAAAGGTGCCAGTTAGAGTTAGCTGTGGTTGCTGAGCTATATTACTTGCCCTGGGTCTCATTTAGTATTGATAACATCATGGCTTTTTTTTTGTATTTTATTTTTTTTTAGAATTTATATTGAAATCAAATTAGCAGGAAATTTAGAGTCACCAATCCATCTACCGCCGCCATGTTTAAGGGGGGGTGGGCGGGGGTTTAGAAACCAAGAATGTAGAATCTAAATACGAGCCAACTTCTGACCTGGCAGCTGTGTGATTATTTTGGCAAGAGTTCTGTCACAACCTTCAATCCTCCCGCAATTTCTTGTTTTTGCTTAATGTGCAGAAGGACAGAACTGATCAAATGCCTCTTAGAGCATGAGCAAGGTTAATCCTTGATCATAATCTTCTGTGTGAGTTGACATCAGGCTGACTTCATGCTTAATGTCCTTCTCCAGTTGTCATTGTGCATCAACAAACTATTGCTAACCAACCTGATAAGAAAAAAATAATCAGTCTTAGACTTTCTTTTTCATTTCCACAGATCATGTTTGTAGATGTTTGGACATTCTTTATTTTATTATATACTGAACATTTTCTCTGTATATATATATATATATATATATATATATATATATGTGTGTGTGTGTGTGTGTGTGTATATATAAGATAGATAGATAGATATATTAGATAGATAGATAGATAGATAGATAGATAGATCCATTTTATCATTAATTTTCTTTTTTCTTTTTTATCATACAGGACCACCTCCAACAGTGCCTGTGTTCAGGAAATCATGTTATGGCCAGGTGCGTGAGTTGGTACCCAAGAAGCAAACTTGTTACACATCCACTAAGATGGAAACTCAGAAGAGTCACAATCGCATGACTGTGGTCATATCTCTGCTGTAGTTTTATTTATTTTTTTCTTTTAAAGGAACATATTTGCACAACTTCTTCTGTGACAGGGAAATACCCTGTAAAATTGCAACCGATATTGTGAAGTCAAAAACCATTGGATCTCTTGGTGGACACTATCCGAAAAATTTTCTTCTCTGTTGTGGTGGCCAGCCATAGAAGGGACCATAATATTGAACATGACTCATGGGGAAGAGACTGGCCCTGAGACACACCAGGATTCTGCTGTTCTAACATATCTGGAAGGCTTACTCATGCATCGGGTAGCAGGAGCACAAAGTGCCACAGCAACACAACAGAGTGAGGCTGAAAAAGGCAACGAGGAGCAGAGGAACAAAGAGACACCAAGGCTTACATTGCCAAAGCATAGCGCTCAGCAGGAACAGGACAAAACAACTCCCCAAGGAGGGTCAACACATCATGTGAAAAAAGCTCGGCTGCTTCGCTCTGAAGTCTGGACTGAACATGAGAGCCAAGTGCGACAAATGTCCATGCCTTCTTCTGAGCTCAATGGGAGAAAGCAGGAACACTGTGGTGGCCTGAATGGTGCACTGCAATGTAAAGGAGAGAGCACATTGCTGGCAAGTCTGCTTCAAAACTTCAGCACAAGGCTCCAAAATGTGGCCCTGTCACAGCAGATTGTACAAAACTTGACACCACAGAAGGCATCCAGTTCAGGCAGTAACCCCAATAAAGAGGACAAGATACCAGAGCATGGCCATGGATCTGATGGATCTGGGCTACGTTTGGCCGGAAACAGTACAATGCAGAACAATTCCAGCACTCAGATGTACCACCACCGACAGCCCAGCCAGGAAAGGTTATCAAAATCTCCAGGAGCATTACAGTGCAGTGCTCGGTCCTCCTCGTCAGAATCCCTTCATTGCACTGAGCGTCTAAAAGCTGTAGCCAGTCTAATAAATATCAGGTCGAGTCCGGCTCCTTCGCCAAAACCCAGTGTGGCCTGCAGTCAGCTGGCCTTGCTGCTTTCGAGTGAGGCTCACCTGCAGCAGTATTCCAGAGAACATGCACTTAAAGCTCAACTAGCTGGGCGATCTGCCAGTGAAAGGCTTGCAGCCATTGCCACACAGCAAACTCAAGAAAAGAAACAGCCTACAATATCTCAGACGAACAATGATGGACTAAGTTCCTTACAGACCAAAAATGGGATACATTCTCAAATGCCAACAAGCTCTAGCAGACACAGTCAAAGCCTATGTACAGGACAAAGTAGGTCAGTGGGTTCAGTGCGGAGAACACATCCCTTCAGGGAGCGCAGACCTTTTGAAAGGCATGGCAGGCCATCACAGAACTGCAGCAGTCTGCTTCTTCAACTTCTCAACAGCCACAACACACCACAGAGACTTATTTCTCAGGATCACCTGAAGGAGGACGTCAGCGTCTTTTCAAGTCGAGGGTCTCCTATGTTCTCGGACAGCGAACACTCAAATTCCAACAGTCTACCAAAAGATAGCAGTGACGCTGAGAGTACTCGCTCCAGTTGCTCTCCTATCGACCTCTCTTTGAAGAACAAAGTGAACATCTCAGCACCACTCTTTTCTTCATCTTCACCTGCACTAGACAAGGTCACAGAGTCTCTGAAAACCAGGTGGACATCAGAGAGTCCAACTTTAAAGTTACCTACAGAACCCAAAGAGTTACACACTTGTTCCGAGATTAAACCCCACCACAAGGTTACCCTTTTGGAATTGCTCCTTGATCAAAAACACATCGAGAAGACAAACAAAGCCCCTGATAATCCAGATTTACAGCCTAAGATCCTACCTAAGGTCAGTAGTGCATCAACAAGTAATCACACACTTTTTTATCCAGGTCAGTGTAAGGATACAAGAGAGCCTAGCCCTAACTGTAGAATGAATACCAGAAGCCCTAAATTACTGCCAACATTTTCCCAAGGCAGAGATTGTAACATCCGTGCATCTCCTTACAATGTCTATACCTCTCCTCATACACAGTCAGTACCCTTGGATCTGTGTAAGAATAAACCACTTGCAAGTGGTTCAAGTGTCAAAGAAGGAGCTTTTAGTGCTAGTAAACTGTTACAAAATTTAGCTCAGTGCGGAAAACAAAATGCTGCCAGCTCCCCCACACCGAAAGCTCCTCTGCCTCCAGTCAAAAGACAAGCTGAAGAGTTTAGAACTTCAAAGTCTTCAACTTTGTTAGAAAAGCTTGCTGTACCAGCTCAGAAAAACAACACCCCTCATGTGAAATCAGTAAACTCTCTTGTGGCAGAGTCTACACAACATAATTCAGAGATTGAAAATCTCCTTGAGAGGCGTACAGTCCTACAGCTTCTTTTGGGGAATAAATCTCAAAAAGAAAGAGCTGGCAATAAGAGAAAGGGAGAATCCAGAAAGCAAGAAAATCATTCAAAATCCCACAATGCGTTGAACCGACCCCCAACAGATCTCGCAGTCAAAACCGAGCCTCTAGAAGATGAAATGTGTGATGATGAAAAAGTACCAAATCAATGGCAAAACAAATTAGCAGAGTCACACAGGCAGAGTCCCCACGCTCTCAATCAGGGAAGTATAAAGCAAGAGCCACTTCCCCCAGTGGCTGTCCCTAGAGATGGTCTTCTTTGTCATCTCCTCCATCAGAAGCCCAGAAACCTAAAGCCAAACTTTTTAGCGCACTCAAATCAGGGATGCATTAAAGAGGAACCAGTGGATCATCACGAGGGACCAACCATCCCCAAGAAGAGGAAATTTTCAGTTAAACCAGAGGACCATGTTAAAGTGATCCAGCAGAGAATGTGTAATAGTTCTGGCAGCCAAAAGGATGATAGCGATTGCTCAACCTCTGCAATTCCAGAGTCTCAAGAATCCAGTCATCCATCCAGCCCACCACATGCAGACAGTCCGCCAGCTAAATTTCCACCATGTGAATCACCGCGTAACGACAATAGGGGATTCAATGTCCTGAAGCAGCTACTTCTTTCAGACAACTGTTTGAAGGAACTGTCTCAGTCAAGGGGTACATTTAATTCGCTGGAACGTCCAGTCCAAAATGGGAGTACAATCAAAGAACCATGTAACAACGGTGAGCTTCAAAGCTTTCACCAGACCTTGAACCAGGGCAAGCCACCTTCAGCAACAGCAGGAATAAACAGAGTAGAGTCTCGTTCTGATGTTCAGCAGGATTCGTCCAGGTCAAAACGTGACCTGACTGGTTTTGTGAACGGTGATAAAACAAAAGACTGCCACCTGGATTCTCCACGATTGACTAAAGCTAACCCTATTTTGTATTATATGCTCCAGAGGAGCAATGCACATTTGGTTAGGGACAGAGTGGAGCTTGAAGCCAAGTCAGGACTTCACAGAGTGCAGACTAAAGAGAAAGATGAGTCTGAGGCCTTTGACCTCAAAGTACACTTACAACAAAACCCACACCACAACGGGACTCATAGCTGTGACTCACCACGGCTCAACGGGTCGCTCAAGAAGTCATGAAGAAGACTGCTCTGGAATGAAAATTTCTTGTTCTTCATTCTTCTTGCTTCTCTGTATTGCCATTTTGTTTGTTAATAAGAAAACCGTTGTCTACTCTCTATTCCGTAAGATCAGTGCTTAATTTCTTGCCATTTCTTACCTGGATGATTTTCAACAAATACATAACAAACAAACAATACTTAGTATTCCGATTTGAATTTTTAAACCTGTTGAATATAAAACTATAAAAAAATGTTTGTGACATGCTCCTGATAATATATCTCCTAACATTTCCTAATCGAAGTTCCTCCATTGTTGAATTTTGATAGTTTTGATAGTCAGTTATGCTGCAGTGGTACAGGTTATGTCATTGATTTTTTTTTTTTTCCGGCAACTTCCCTAAGCAAATACGTATTTTCTTCGGGAGGTGCTGCACAAAACTACGCAGTTCTTTACGTAGCCCATATTTTTCATTGTTTCGTCAGTATAAAAACACGATATAGTATGTGCATGATATGTGATTTGTATCATTTGGTATTGATGGCTTTTTATTTATTCATTTTATTCATTTTTTTTTTTAAACTAATTTGTGAAGTGCTTTACAAATAACTCAGCATTTCATCGCACCAAGCCAAGAATAGAGATTTCTGCAATATCTTTATATGACGATAACGGTACAAAAAAAAAAAAAAAAAAAAAAACTTGATTAGAAATTATTTGACATGTTGCATTTGACATATGACATTTGAAGATGTAATCTGATTATATGAATAGGTATATCAGCATCAGCATGTGCCATAAATGTCTAGCATTATGCGATGAAGATGCATTAAAACAATACAAATCAAGCTTGCTGGAGATGCAGAGAGTGTTCTAGTTATGTGCAGAATGTGTGTTGTTTTAATGGTCGTGTTTTACGGGAGTACTGTGCTACAATTGTCATTCCCCACATATGCTAACGTATATGATAATGGTCTTACATTTTACGAATGGGAATATAACACGTTATTTTTGTCCCTCGATCTTAAAGTCTTGTTATAAACTATATTTCTGTACATACCGTAATCTTTATCTTTATGAAAGATGGCTATTTTATATGACTGAAAAAGCGAAACCTTTTAGTTTTGGAATTTCCTAAAGAGTCCGCACGGCTGTCACGGCTGTGTGAATATGTACACAATTAGAGAGGTTTTTTGTTTGTTTGTTTGTTTGTTTTGTTTTGTTTTTTTGGTCCTACTTTTTGCATGTGTCTCTTGGTAAAATTACAATAATGCGTTCTGCAACGATGTTGTGTTATGTCAGATATTCAACAGTCCACAGCTGCCTGTTGCATGCAGATGCATGAGAAGGTTCCTACGTATTACTGCTCAAGGAGGAATTCAAGTCTTAAGCATAACTATTTTGTCATGAAGCCT
>JANDJT010000071.1:3651316-3665755 GCA_024331685.1 Stegophilus panzeri | reverse complement strand
CTCTCACCCCCCCCTTCAGTCTCTGGCTTTCGGGTTGCTTTTCTTTTTTTTTTTTTTTTCTTTTTTTTTTTCTTTTTTTTTTTTTTGGCTCACGTCATGTGGTAGAGGCTTAGGGATTCTCATTGGAGAGGAGCACAGGGAAGCAGTCGAGCTGCACAGTGCTGAAGCCGGTGCACGGGCGCGTGCTCAGGCTTGTGGATGGAGAGACCATGGGTTTCGTGCACCTAATCGAACTTTCTCAAGATTCCACAGCGCGTCAAGGCATGAAAGATGAAAGATTAAACGGATGCTTATTCTCATGCAGTAGTTCTGCAGTATTTTGGTTGAGGTAAGTGCAAACGTCTTTTCTCTGAACTTTTGTGTTAATAAACACCAAAGTGTTTGAATGCTGCGGCAGGTTTGTATCTATCTGCGAGAGCGTCCTGTGAAGGTTCCACGAAGGTTCCCCGACCGTTGCTTTTGTAACGTATTACTTGATTAACGAGCGCCTGGCTGAGCTGTCTTTCTGCGCTCTGTAAACACACTCGCTCATGCTTTATCTGCTAGACACAGCTTTGTATTAGAGTTCCACACAGGGTGAAATTTGAGACCTGGGAACAGTTTTGGCGTTTTTATGTACGATCCGATTTTGAAGACCTTCTAAAAAAAAAAAAAAAAAAAAAAAAAAAAAAAAAAAAAAAAAAAAAAATTTAAATAGTTGAGCCAAATGATAAAGTATTACAATCACTTAAAGTTCAGAATCTTTCTGAAGCATTGTATTTCAATCCATCACCTTTTGATTTGATTTTCAGCTGGAAATGTGAATGTTGGAATTGTTTAAATAATAAGTAATCCTTATATTGTCCAATCCAATATTCCTACTGTGGTGTACTTCTCATGAAAAGAAAATCTGCAAATAATATTAAATATGTTAAAAAAAAAAATTATGAAATTGTACATCATACACTGCTGAATATTAACCACACGTGAATAGCTCCGAGCTTGAAACTAAAATCTTCTAACCACACGTGCCTTATACATCTATGTTGTGGAAAGGCAGATGTTAATCATTAATATACTCATGTGTTCCTTATAAAAAAATAACCTACAAAGTTTCATTCATTTATATATTAAATCATATGTCATGCCAATTTGAACTGCACATGAATGGCTTCAAGCTTGAAACCGAGATCTAACCCCCCCCCAACCTCCTTCCTTTTTTTATTTATTATTTATTTTTTTATTTTTTATAACCACACACGTCTTGTAGGTTTCAACACCAAAGGTCTCTTGAGGGAAAAGCACGAAAGCCATTCATTTTACCAATTGCACTCTACTGGAATTTTTTTTCGCCTCTTGTAATTCTTGGTTATTCCAAGATATTTCCGGTTGAGTTTTCCGTAGCTCGATGAACTAAGAATATTCATGCACCCCAGTATGCACTTTTAGCCACACAAACAGTGGTTTGTTGATAGTGCTGTAAAGGCAATCCATGCTGTTAATGCTGTTAATTTTAATTGAAAATGTTCTCTGAGCTACAATTTTGCAAGGAATTAAACAGAAAAAAAAAGTAGCGTTCTTCTGATAAGTCTTCTAAAAATTCAGAATAAATTAAATATACAAATGTGATTAAATGCCACAGATTTCAGTTGATGAATCCAGATGTTCTTGAGCATTTGTATGAATGTGTGATTAGAAAAAAAAAAAGTTTTTGTTTGAACTTTTAAATTTTCAAAAATCTTAAGAAACACATACAATGGGATTAATAAACATCTTGCTATTTCTTTAATAAAACTCAAATTAGACACTTATTAGACCCTTTACTATTAGTCTTTATTCATAACAACCTGTAGTGCTACATAACTAGACATCTGTTATGTAAAAAAATGACTCATAATTTCATTATTATTTCTCAACAAACACTTTAGTAAAACTCCTTTGAGCATGAATTAATAACCTAAACGTCCATGCTAGACCCTAGATAGTGTCGACTCTTCTGTAGTTTATCGGGAAGGTGATACATTACGGTCCGTAATTACTGATAACTAAAATTCTACTATAGTTTATGGAGAACGTTACATTTTTGAGTGACTTATTTAGGTTTTATTAGCTCTTAAACAAACAAACTGGTCACTTGATGCAACACAGAACCTCAAAGTTTAGCATGGACGTTCAGGTGATTAATTCATGCTCAATAGTTTGCGTAACAAGGTTTTAATAAAGTCCTGCATTAATAAATAATGCAATAATGACTCCTTTTCACCTAACAGATGTCGAGTTATGCAGCGATACAGGTTGCGATGAATAAAGGCTAATACATAATGAATAAACCTTTTACAACTGTCTAATTTGAGCTTCGTTAAGCAAATAACTAAACCTTATTTCACTGCTTATGTAGTATGTACCTATGAGCATTTTTTATTTTTTTTACCTTAGAAAGAAACCTTAACGGTTCTTTGGCTTGTTCTTTCTGGGAAAACTCTTAAAAGCTTTAAGTTTACTTTTTAGAGAAGCCAAGAGACAAGTGTGTATGAACTCGTTAGCACTTGATCCACGGGGAAATTGAGAACCTGTCATCCATGATGGATGTAAAGACGCTGGAAAGAACCGGGCTCTAATTTTGGCTGTGAAGGTCTGTAAGGGTTAAGATACAGATCTACAGTCAGATTGACAATATTAAGATGAAATATTACATTAAAAAATACAGATTTTTTTTGTATGAAAATACTAAAAATACTAAATTATTACATTTTTTGATGGTTTGAAATGCTTGAGTTTTCTCTTTTCTATTACTAGTAGACTTTGTAGTCTTGCAGAACTTTTTCTTTGTGTGTACTGAGTGCCCACGAGGCATAACAACACATTTAAGCATCGAGGTAAAATAATGCAAATGACACAATTTCATCTGCTGCTTATAAATTATTCCATTATAGATCACAGTATTAGATTATTAAACCTATTTTTACTAATCTCTAAGCTAGAAATGTAAGTTATTCTACCGGCGGATGATTTATGAACTTCGTTCAAGTATTTATTTCTGAAAAGAAGCAAAATTGTCTGACAATACAATAAAACAGAACCATTTTAAGATCGAAATGAACGAATATGTCTAGAAAGAGGCTTCATGGACTTATATGTGTTGTATAATAATCTGAGTGAGAAATATTAGATAACTTTTCCTTCATTGTAGATAATGTTTTAGACATACTTGCTAAGATATTATCATTTGCGATATAGAATGCGATGTTGCTAATGCATTTTCTTAAATCTTAAACTTTAAACATTGTTCTATGTTCATAAATATTCACAATTGGGGGAAAATGAATGATTTGGACATTTCTGATGGGGGAAAAAAAAAACCCTGAATTATTGAATTTTACTCTGTCAATCCGGAAATTTGTCGATGAGCCTTAAATGAAGAATTTACTGTATTGAACATTTTCTAAGAAGTCCACATCAATAACGAGCTAAGAAAACATCCATAACATGGTATAATACATCCATAAGCCGTTATAGACATTGTTTTAATAACTTGATATCGGCACTGTTTTTATTACTTTATATGAAAATGCTGTACATTCTATAGCAACCCTTATTATGCATTATACAGGGTGTCCCAAAAATCTTCATACATAGGGGATTATGTTTGTCAGCACCACGTTGTTTGTGCCTTCATCAGCGGATGTTCGTACGTAGGTGTCCACTTCTCGGTCGGTCCGCAACACTTCCAGTCTTTTTGAATTCGTTAATAAGTTTGGCGACAGTACCGTGTTCGATGTGCTCGCCATGTTTCCTGTTAAAATCCATCGAAACCTTGCGACAGCTTCCCGATCCAGCCACGAGAATGATTTCAATACGTTCTTCTTTTTCAAAGGTGTTCTTAAAAGCTGTCTGAAAAGAAAAAAAAATTTAAAAAAAAAAAAATACATATAGAATATAAACTAAGTATGAAAGATTTTAAAAGTGTTAATTTCCCCTATGTATGGAGACTTTTGGGACACCCTGTACATCACTGTTTATAAGTAGTGTTTATAACATATTATAATACATTATCTCGCCAACGGTAAACAAATACAACTCCATTTTGTTATTTTCAGAAACTCACCAGCTCACAGTAACAGCTTATAAAGGATTATAATTAGGTTATAGTGCCTTATACCTGTCAGTAATCTACAGTCATAAATGAAATGTACTGTATATATGTGCATTCATTAACTTCTTACAGTATGTCTGTAGCGTTATACCTTTAGTACTGGTGATAGATTGTGTTAAGTAAGGAATAAAACACTCAGGGGCATGTTGTTATAGGAAAATAACTAAGGATAGAGTGAGGTGATGTGGCCAGATGTGTAGCAGAGTTACTGCTACCACACCAAAGTTGATTATTTTCCTATAACCTCACATCCTGAAGTGTTTTATTCCTCTTATACTCTTATATTATACTCTTTAATGTATAAATTAATGACATCATACCTTTTATCCATTTATAGTCACATTTAATGGTGTGGAACGTCCATTTCTCTTATGACTTACACTATAACAGCTATAAACAGTCGTTCCCTCACCACCTTCTGTTTTTTCCCTCCTTTTGCTTGCAGTAAAATAATAAATAACACAGCTTTTCATGTCTCTGAGATACCTTTACAAAATACCGACTGACACTGGAGACTTCTTCCGTAAAGGTTAAATAAACATCTCCTCACAGCAAACTTCGCCACGTCAACAATTATACAGTTTAATTTGTTCAATGAAGACATCCGTTTTTTAAATCAGTTTACTAGATTATGTGGTGCACTTGTCGTACAAGTCCCAGTGAATGAGTTGTTACTATAGAAACGATAACGTAATACAACCCCAGTTCCAAAAAAGTTGGGACGCTGTGTGAAATGTAAATAAATGTAAATAAAAACAAAATGCAATGAGTCACAATTCTCATAAACCCATGTGTTATTCACAATAGAACATATCGAACGTTTCAACCGAGTAAATGTATCAGTTTAAGGAAAAAATAAGGTAATTTTGAAATTCATGGCCGCAACGTGTCTCAAAAAAGTTGGGACGGGGCAAGAAAAGGCTGGAAAAGTAAGTGTTAGTAAAAAGAAACAGCTGGAGGTTAATTGGCAGCAGGTCAGTAAGATGATTGGGTATAAAAAGAGTGTTGTTATTAATACAGTGATTTGAATTACGGTTGTATTATTGTCAGAGCTTATGTTATAGAAAATGAATCAACACCTTCAGACAAATTAGAACCCAGAATTCAGCAAAAAAAAAAAAAAATTGTGCCTTATAAATATATTATAACATGTTATGAATGTATTTTTAGGTTATTATACGTATGGCATGTGTTGGCAACTTGTTACTGAATTAATCTATAATTAGAACACAATATATAGTTAGAATAGAATATTCAGACAAAATATATATTTTTTGACATTGTATTTAATAGTGGCACAGTCTTGATTGGTCAATGTCAAACTAAAAATATGTAAAGCATAATTGGCAAACTCATTTTAACTGTATAACCGCCTCATGAGGCCAGGCTAGTGCTAATTACAGTCATCTGTCCACTCCAATGAACGTGCTGTGCTGAAGAAAGCCGCCGGAGTTGCAAAGTTTGTCTAACCTCGCAGAACGGATGTTTGGAGGAAACGACTTGACAGGAGCACATAGTGTGTCAGAGTGTCTACGTTGCCTCATTGATTTCCACAGGAAACATGCTTCTTGTTCTTTCTCGGATGTTCATTCAGGCTGAGGGACTCTGGGTTGGAAGTTTAATTGTCAGTAGACACACAGAGTTCCTTGTTTTTTTTTTTTTTTTATTTTTTTTTTTTACAATATTTACTCGATGTGAGAAATGACTACACGGAGACACGTAGCATAAAAAGACTGAAGATTTGTGTATTGCGGCTTTACAAGCTCGAGTTTGTACGTTAGAATGAAATGCTAAAATGTTGCGAGTCCTGACGTCGAAAATAAAAGGATTCGGTGACAGTTCATTAGAATATCAAAGGAAGAAATTCCACCTTGAAAGAAAGACGTATACGTTAATCTTTATCATTATCACGTGATCATCAATCACAATTTGTAATGAAGTTCTTCTTTCATCAGAAGAGTGTTGCTCTATTTTCACTTGCGTTAACTTTCCTACATTACCCAGGACTACCTGCTGGGACTACCCGGGACTACTTCTCTACCTAAAGGGAGTGATGCAGCGTCGCTTTAGTCTTTTACCCTGTCCAGGTCTCTCACCACTGTCCTCAAACAGACCAGCTTCCAAACCTTTCATGCTAATCCCAGTGTCAGCGTCATCGCGATCTCGTAGATGACTAACTAAGCTGAGCCGAGTCTGCACTGCGTCGTATAGCTGCACTGCATTCTGGGACACGGAGTCCAGCGTTTGCACCAACATCTCCACTACTTCTAGGTTGAATTTCTCATTAACCATTTTATGCGTAAATGACTTATACTCATAACAAGTTTCTTTAGATTGACATTTTTTTAAAACTTGAAATTGCAAGATATTTGAATTTTAATTCTGTCTAAATGTCAGATGTTTTAAAAGTAAACGGATTGTCCATGAGTAGGGCTAAAACTGCATTCTTGAAATAAAATTAAATAAAAAGTAAAAAAAAAAAAAAAAAACCAAAACAAAACAAAAAAAAACCTCCAATGTCTAAATTTTTTTTTACATTCAGGTCTAAACTATGTAATGCTGAAGACAACAATGTTAGAAAATATCATTTGTGAGCATTTGTTTTATCATGTACACAGTTTAGGACTGTTGCATGATGCAAAAATGTCAAAAATAAATAAATAAATAAACAATAGTAATAATAATAATATGAATAATAATTCCTCCAACCTCACCACAAAAACACTAGTTTAAAACAAACAAAAAAAAGTCTTCAGTTGTGTCTAGCAAAAAAATAAAAAAAATTACTTTAATTGTTTGTTATGTATTTTTTTTATTAATGTAAAAAAAAATTATACATAATAATAATAATAATAATAATAATAATAATAATAATAATAATAATAATCTCAGATGATTCGGATGTGATTTGCATCTTATATTTTCCTCACATTTAAAAAGAATTAAAAAGAGCGTTGAATTGACTGTGATTACGCTACAAAGGGTTAATATGACGCCGAACATCGCTGGAAAGTGGTGAGTGAGAAAAGTCTAACAGCAGCTAAAAACAAGAGGAGCTAGCCTGATCGTTATCTATGAACCTTACTGTGTAGTTGAGATTCCCGAAACGTTTTTCTTCTTAGACTCCAATGTAACTATGCTAGCTATAATAATGTCCCCCTGTGACATCAGCGCTACATCAGTGCTACCTTCTCACAGGAGTCATGAAAATACAGCACCAACCAGCAAATTAGCACCAGAGATGCTAAACACATCAGAAATGTTGCAATCGAGTGGAGTCACAGTGGAGTCTTCCTTTAAGACAGAAGCACGGTGACATTATTCCACACTGAACATGAGCATGACTGTTATTATTGGCCTGCCATTGGATTTGGCAGATTTCCCAAACTACTACTTTTTTAAAGATTATCGCTAGTTCCTAGTAAGGAAGTAGTAGTAGTTCCTAGGAAACTTTTGCTATTTTTTTTAAATCTACAGTAAGAATCCTTTCAGTGTATATATATATATATATATATATATACTGCATCGCCTGTCCTTGACTCCAGCTTATACGGCCGATGACAAAGGGAACGTTTCAAAATGTCTTCGAGGTCTAAAGGTTGTTTTTAAAAGGATGTAGATGGGGGAAATAATCGTAACCGTGTCTGCTCCTATTCACATCTAGTTTACATCCAAGTTTACAGCGAAACATAAAATACATTTTTCTTCTCGTCAGCTCTTAAAGGCTTTTGAGATTCAGAAGTTTGGATTAGGAGAATTACAGGAATGTTTCTGTGGAAAATTTTTGAGAAAATCTGAGAAGCATTTTATTTTTTTTTCCACACATCAACCAATGTTATTTTCTTTTCATTAGTTTATTCTTTCCTTTTATTGTTTCAATTCTCTGTTAACACTACAGCTATAGAAAAACACTTGATCTCTTTAGTTCATTATTGAATCCGTACAGGATTTCGCCGAGTTTTTTTTGCAATTGTTGCATCTAAAAATACTCGATTTTGCTGCTCCTTTTTTCAAAATCTGCGATGCAACTTACAGAGTTTTCTGTGCTTTTTTTTTTTACTTGAATTAAAAACAACTTGAACTGGTAAAATTGCAATTGCATGAAATAGTTCAGCACGGTCTTTCACAGTGATTCTTGTTGGTAAATGAGACCTTTTAGCTGTACTCATGTTCGACACGCGTGAATCCAAGAGCAGAATGCGCGTCGTGATGCCGTCCTTTGATGCGTCTTGGCCAAATCTGTGGAAAATCTGCGGTCATTTTGAAAACTCCTGCGAATATTCCTTGATTTTGTGTTCATTTCTGCAAAATCACAAAATCCTCCAGGGACTGACTAATGTTTGTAAAATATTACTTTACAAAAATTGATCAATTGTTATCAGATGCCAGTCCTTCACTGCAAAAAATGGTTTAAGCAAGTGAAAATATTCTGAATATTGACCAATGTATGTACTATTTCTTATTATGAGATTATTATAAACCAAATATAAGATTAAGCAGCTTGTTTTAAAATGCTTTTACTCATTTACTCAAGCTTTACATTTTCAGATTCTACTGGCAGATCTTTTTGCTTCTTACTAGAAAATCTAAAAAACAATCTGCCAGTCGAACATGACTATTTCAAGCTTGATATTTATTTAAAAAAGTTTAGAAATAGTTTTAAGAATTATATATATATATATATATAGGTTTATTGAAAGCTTTGAATAATAAATATATCCAGATATCCAAAGAGCACTTAAGGAACTGTTTGGATTTGTTAGTACTTGATTTATTGGAAAATAAGATGTAAAATGTATTTTAAATTTTAAAAAATAATAATAAATACATCACACTACAATATATTAGAATGTTATAGGTCAGTTTACACTCTGGGGAAGTCTCTTTAATATCTGAACCTTTAGCACATGCAAAAAAAATAAAAAATCTCATTGACATGCCTTTGCGTAATTTACGGAACTATTCTTTGTGAATCAGCTATCACACACCTAATACAATTCCTCAAAATATAACTTGCATAACGCTTTTAACAATAGACGTTACCACAAAACTCCGGATGTAGATTTAGATCCGTGTAAGGAAAAACGTTGAGGTGACATACAGAAGAAACCTTCTCACGCATATCGTGTATCATGAAAATGTCTTTAAACGTTACAAGATGACATTATTTTAACTTTTTGACATGTTTCTGGTCTCGCCTTGTCTGTGCACGTGTACGTGAGAAAACTGGAATGGAGAGAACATGCAGAACTGTTTCAACGTAAACCAAAATCCAGATTTATTTACGTCTTAAAATCTGGTAGTCATAAAATCCATTATGGTAATTATGGAAAGTTTAAAAGTAAAATGTAGGGTAAGAGATAATGGGGATGTCTGTATATTTGTATAAAAGAGAACATTAGGGTTTGTTAGGGTTTATTTCTCAGTAAATCAGGGCCTCTGTGTATCTCCAGCATGTATAGATGAGTGTTATCTACAGTTCTGTGCCATTGTAAACACGGAGTTTGGATGTAACGTGATCGTGTAGTTAAAGTGTCGCTGTTCGGAGTCAGTGCCTGAGGGTTTGAAGGCTCAGTTTGGCCTGTAAGAAGAGCTGAGCATAATAACGGCCATGCTCGCTCTTTAAGCCAGTCCTCTCCATCAATACTTGGCTGAAAAAGCGAGGGAGAAAACAACCAGCTAGGGTTTCAGTGGAATCCATCTCCTCCAGGCCAAAGTTGAAGCCCTACTGTAAGCCTCGAATAGATCCTCTAAATGACCGAGAGCTGATGTCATGCTCTTCTTGTGTGTTTGTGGAGCTGGACGCTGTGGCACCACCTCAGAGCCAGGGTTCAGAGATGACGCATTTCCACTTCAGCAGGTCATGTGACGATGCCTTTATTTGTCTTAATCAGACATCTCACATTTACAAATCCAGGTTAGGATTGGGGGAGAGGGGGGCGTGGTTAGCGTTTCTGCCTTTCTTTATGACCATTTGTTGAATAAATGTCACATGAGATGATGGTCAGAAAGCAGAAATAAATAAATAAATAAATAAATAAATAAATAAATAAATAAACAAAATGTATAAGAAATACTTATACCGTACTAAATTTAAAGTGGATGTAGGGTGTCAAAATTCTGATACGAATTATTCTTGCTTGTTTAAACTTGTATAAATGTCTCATGAGATCATTTGTTAAAGCACCGGGAGAAAACGTTTTGAATATCCTACTTAACAGTGATGAATTAAAATAAAATATAGAGTATTTCAAGTATTTCAAAGTAACAAATGATCGATTTGAACTGAAATTATACAGTATACATTTCACATGTTCTTGCAAATTTGTAACAAATTTTTTTTATTTAAAAAGTTAAGGTCAGGGTTAAGGGCGGAGTTAATGTTTGTACCTTTTCTTTCTACTGAAATTGATTTTTTTCTTACTACTGAAATGTGTTTTTGTTCATTAATATTTGTAAATATGTCACGAGGTCATGTTGGGAAAACATTGGAGAAAAAAAAATACTTTAGAGTTATATCCTAGTTATCATGATTAATTCAGATGAAAAATTAAGGTCAAAGTTATACTTCAACGAAAATGAAAAAGGATTTAAAAGTAACAAATACTTTATTTAACTGAAATTATACACTAGCATTTTTCTTTTTTTTAACACGGTCTTGCAACTTTGTACCAATTTGGATGACTCAATTTGTATAAAAAAAAAAAAAAAAAGCTCAAGGGTTAAGGTCAGGTTTAGAAGCGGAGTTAATGTTTGTACCTTTTCTTTCTACTGAAATTGGATTTTTTTCTTACTACTGAAATGTGTTTTTGTTCATTTGAATTTGAGCAAACATCTCATGAGATTGCGCTGGGAAAGGATTGGAGAAAAATAAAATACTTTAGAGTTATATCCTAGTTAACAGTGATTAATTCAAACACTGTAAAACCGGATAAGTTCATTTAACTCAAAAAATTTGAGGAAACTAATTACCTCAAAATTTCTTTAAGCCAAATACACTTAACTATAACAAAAATTAACTCAAACTTGTTATATTTAAGTGTATTTGGCTTAAAGAAATTGATTTATCAACTTCAAACTTTAAAAAATTTCGAGGTAATTAGTTTCCTCAATTTTTTTGAGTTAAATGAACTTATCCGGTTTTGCAGTGAATGAAAAGTTGAACGAAAATGTCTTTTTCTTCATTTGAATTTGAGCAAATATCTCATGAGAGCATGTTTGGAGAGTGTTGATAAAATGCATTTCATACTTATCTCCTACTTAACATTGATGAATTCAAACTTAAAATAGATGCAGTGAGTCAAAATTATACTTGACCAAAAATAACAAGTAATTTATTTCAACTGTAATTAAAAGGACTTTTTTTTTTCTTGGTAATGAGATGGGCTTGTAAATTTGCATCAATTTGCACAACTTCACTTATATAAAAAGTCTTTCACGCTGAGGTGAGGTTAATGTTTGTGCTTTTTTCTTGTTACTGAAACTGAACAAAATCCATCCACATTTGTAGACATTTGTCCAAATGCCTCATGAAATAACGTCAGAAAGTACATAAATCTATACTTAATACTTATATCTTACTTAATCTTACTTACAAGCGGACTCAAGTATACTTGAACAAAAGATCACATTTGAATGTACTAAACGTTTGAAAGTTAGTAGTTATTTATTTGAACTTATTTGTATCAGACAATCCTCGCACAAAGACGAGTCGTTGTTTCACATGTACAAACTAAGCTGCAAATGCTGCCATTGATCGGATGTTTTAAACATCGTTATTAAATCCAATTTAAAAACGACTGAAACTTGATGGATTGAAGGTAAAAGGAAAAAATATTCAAGTCATGATGTTTGAGATTAGATCGAGTTCGAGAACGACTAAATGAAAGGTGATGAGTGAAAATCTGAATTTGTTCATTCATTACACTAAGGTAAAATAATCCATTCAAATGTAATGAAATACAACGACTTCTGTTGTTGAATGAACACGAATAGTGAGTTAATATAGCTAGTAATTAAAGTGTCAAAACAATACCCCAGGGCTAATGCATTCTCAGGTCTGATTGGTCAGAAGATGTTGATTAATTTTCTATAACAGCAGCTCTGACAGTAGTCCAGCTGCAAATTACAGGTTTATATTAATGCGTATTATCGTTTCTATAGTAACATAAGTAATAAAAAATGTGTAATCATTGATATGTTGAAGGTTTTTTTTTTTTTTATGAGGAGATGTTTGTTTAGCATTTATGGAAGGAGTCTCCAGTGTCAGTGCTTTGTAAGAGTCAAAGGTAAAGCTGTGACTTTATGTTTTCCGACATCTTCAGGACGGAGTTTGGTTCTGAGTTCTGGTTTCTCGTTACAGTTATGGCAAGCCGAGACAGGGGAGGGCTAAAGTGATAATAGGAGCTCGCTGACTTCCGAAACATTAAATATAACTCTAAATGGACAAAATCTGTCATTCTCTAATTAAAAAATATATATATATATATTGTAATCATTGGCAAATTGCTGTAGTATAAGAGGAATAAAACAGTTCAGGATGTACTGTTATTGGAAAATAATCAAGTTCAGTGTTCCCTTAGGGTTTTATTTCTTACTTTACACTTTTTTTTTTTTTTAGAATAATGGTAAATGATCTGTCTCCATTACCTGGTCCTCCACCATCGTCAAAAAGAACAGGAAGTCCCCGGTGTTCATCTTTCTTATTCTTATCAAAACCTGATGCTTACTTCTGGCAGGGGCTGATGGGAGATTAGGAGGAAACTGTTGAGTAAGTGAGGTGAAGGGAAAGTGTCAGGGTCACAGCACACTTTAACAATTCGCTGTAATTAGTGCATAACACCCAGATAGACTTCTGTTTCCTGTGGATGATTTACTTTGCAGCACAGTGTCGAGAAGCTTTACTTTGCTTTACTTCTCCAGCCTGACGTTTCCTGAATAAGTCATCTGACCATGACTGACAGCTGATTATTCAGCTCTGTAATTACGATGACCTGCAAATCAAACATGGTCTTTTTCCTCACTCAAAGAGCTGATTAATAGATTTTTGCAAGTTGGTATTTTTTAATAAACTTGGACTAGACACTTAAGAAAGGGTCTTCAAAGGGTTCTTTGTATAGTTTTCTTCTTAAAGGGTTCTAGTTTGGAACATTTTCTGATAAGAAAACACTTTGCAGCAGGGCCCAACTGAAAGCTTTAAAGGTTCTCCTGCAGGGACGGCTGAAGAACCCATAAAGGAACGTGTTTGTGGGAAAAACGTATCTAAAACAAAGTATAATTTAATATGAATAATTCTGGCAAATTTGCTTACACTTATGTATTTGTTTACGTGTTTACTTACTTACTTATTTATGTTTGTTTGCATACCTATTTACTTAATTACTTAAATATGTGTTTGTTTACTTATATATTTATTTACTTACCAATTTATTAGTTTTTTTCGTTGTTTACCTACCTACTTACATATGTATTTGTTTGTCTACTTACTTACACACCTGTTTTTCACCTGTTTGTTTGTTTGTTTACGTACCTGTTTATTTGTTTACTTACATACTTAATTATTTACTATCGTATTTGTTTATTTTCAGTGCTCCTTCTATGACATTTGTTTGTTTGTTTGTTTGTTTGTGTACCTACTAGGTTACTTATTTATTCGATTATTTACTTACTTATTATTGGCGTACTTATTTATCTGTTTGTTTATTGATTTTGCTTTTTTGTTTATTTACCTACTTACTTATTTATTGAAACCATACACGTTTATATTATACTTAACAGGTAATTCGCTGTCCTGATCTCATACCCAAGAAAAAGGTTCAGTCTAGCACGGTAAAGGGATGCGAGTGTTTGCCTCTTTAAGAGAACCTTTAAATATTCCATGTAGAGAATTTCACCTGAGGCGTTCCTTTTCAGAAATGTTCTCAAGTTCAAGCTACTTAACAAAAGCTAGAAGTATTAAACCATTCAAAGAACTCTTCTTTTTGGAAAGTCTTCCAAAACTCTAACACCCTAACTGTTCTCTGCTTTGTCTGTTTGAAGGAACCCTGAAAGCTTCTACAGTATGTTCAGATGTTCAGTACACGCCTGTGCGTACTAGACTCAGCTTTGTTCCTGTGGGGGAATCCTTAAAGGGCAAATTCAGCACTGTAAAACCAGATAAGTTCAATTAACTCAAAAAAATTTGAAGAAACTAATTATCTCAAGATGTTTAAGTTGATAAATCAATTTATCTAAGCCAAATACACTTAAATTACAAAGTTTGAGTTAAATTTTTGTTATATTTAAGTGTATTTGGCTTAAAGAAATTG
>JANDJT010000071.1:3620103-3637710 GCA_024331685.1 Stegophilus panzeri | reverse complement strand
TAAGTGTATTTGGCTTAAAGAAATTGATTTATCAACTTAAAAATGTTGAGGTAATTAGTTTCCTCAAATTTTTTGAGTTAAATTAACTATCCGGTTTTACAGTGCTGCCTTTTGGTTGCTTTTTGGTTACCCAGTCACTGTCACCAGAGAAAAGCCTCTAGGCAGGGTCACAGTTGTGCTGTATGTAAGAATTACAATCATTTGCAAATTTTCATACACACTATAGTGGTTATTTGGCAACCTTACCAACTTACTTGTGCTTCATTTAATATTCACAAATTGTACTCATTGCTGTTGTTCTTACTAGCCTAACGAATTAATAAGACGATCTCCTTGATAAGATGCATTCCAGCATTGGCAGTGGTAGCTTCTGACTTCTGACTGGATGGTCGGGAGTTCAAATCCCAGCACTGTCAAACTGTAACTGCTGGGTCCTTGAGCAAGATCCTTAACCCTCGACTGCTCAAATGTGTAAATGAGATAAATGTAAGTCGCTCTGGATAAGATCGCCTGCCAAATGCCATAACTGTAAATGTAAAATTTCCACATGTCTATACACTCTACAGTCATTATTAGGCGATATTAACAGGTGTAGTATTCATGGCGAAGCATGGTGGTGGTAGCATCATGTTTAGCGTACTGCAACGCATGACCTCTCGGTTGCTTTTCTGACTAATCCGCTCTTGATTTTGTCTTCTCTAGGTAGAGTTGTGCCATATCTGTTCCATTTTTTTTTTTTTTTTAAAGGGTGCAATGTGTTTAAAATTTGGGATTATTATAATTTTTTTTTTACTTTAGTAACTTCCAAGTACTTTTCGCACGGAACATATAAAGACATTTATAAGGTATTACCTCTTGAAATAGTGGGGTGAGAGCGCAATTATTTAATAACCAGCTAATTAATAAGCTGACCTCCTTAATAAGCTGCTAATTAGTAATTGTTAGTCACAGCTCAAGATGAATAAAGTCATAGACATAAAAGACATAATGAATATCATGAATAACTGCTCTTAATTATATGTTTTCAGTACAATGTCGAAAGTAGACTCAAAACTCAGGTACACGTAAAAAATAAAAATAAAAAATTTAAAATGCCTGACAGGTTTTGGGTATTAAAGAGGACCAAAAATGGAGTAGATGGTGATTAAACTAGATATTCTTACAGATTTGAATTTCATACTGATACAAGATTTCCTCAGAAACAGTAGTTATTATGGAAAAAGAAGTAAAAATGTGTAAAGTAAGAATATGAGAACGCTAAATTAAGCTGCTGATGTCACCAAATAACTGTTTTATTCACTTTGATATACACCTATTGCTATAAAATAAGTAAGGAATAAAACACAAGGCATGCTGTTATAGGAAAAGAATCAACAACAGGTATTGTGATGAAGAGGCGTCACACCCCAAAGTTGATTATTTTCCTAGAACAGCATGTCCTGAAGTGTTTTATTCATCTTAGACCACAGCAATTTGTCAACAATTCCAATTTTATTACTAATTAAAGAACAGATCATATCATTTATCCATTTATAGTTACATTTAATGCTATGAAATGTCTGTGAAACAAATTACTGTTATCACATATCTTATAGCAGCTATATATATATATATATATATATATATATTTATATATATTTTTTTCTCTTTTTCTTGAAGTTATTAAAGCAAATCCCCCCCCATTGTAATGTTGCCATAAACTCCTGTATCCTGAAGACTTACTCTTACATAGCGCTGACACTGGAGACTCCTTCCCTGCAGTACATGTTAAATAAAGTTCTCCTTACAGAAAACTTCACCATGTCAACGCTTGCACGTTTTTAAATCCGTTTATAAATGTAAAGTGTCCACCGTACTGTAAATAAGCTGTTACTATAGAAACGATAAACGTGTTAGAACGAGCGCGTTAATATAAACTTGAGTGAACTTTTCGCTGGAACTCCTGTCCGATCGAGACTTTCTGACCGATCAGAATCAGAAATGCAACAATGCTGTATTTTTGTCTCGTAACGGAAACGAAATTCACTAAACGATTACGCATTTTCATACTTGCTTTGTACTGTATTAGTAATGACAGTCTGCGTCAGTTGTTAAACAGCGTGTTGGCACGAGTCAGGCGAATGTAAGTGAATTCGGTAGCCATAGATATTTGTAACGCACCTCATTTTCACTGTATCATGTCATATTTTGGTCTCCCGGGTGTCTGTATCTATTTCCGAACAGTCCGGTTCTCTGAGCCGAGGTTGGTATCAGACCGCAGAAATGTGCGCAGCTGAAAAGTATCAGTTTCACGCTGCTATTTGTTTTGATTCCACCCCCGAGGAATCCTTCCCCTTACTTGACCCGTGCTTTTCTTCTGATGCATTTCAGCAGGCTTTCCATTAGCCCTTCTCCTTCAGGGATGGAGCAGCTCATTTAGCCTGGTGTGCATTGCGGTGGATGTGCTGTTCCTCCACCGTGTCTCCGTTTTGCGTCTTGTCCTACCCACCATCATTAGGTGTTTTTTTTTTTTTTAAAGTGCCCATGGTCAAAACAAAACACAACTAAGTGCAGACCTGGAAGCCTGGAGATAATCTCACGCATCAGAGATAACTCGTGGCACATGTTTACTTAGTTTATGATTACAGATGCTTTTAGGTGCTCCAAGCCATCGTTTTTATTTCATTTGGCGTTGAGGGGCGAGTGAACAATACGCTACATGCTAGAATGCGAGAATGAGCAAACATTGTATATGATGCATTAAAGAGCAGAGATTGTTCTGTCATATTCGCAGTATAGTATTTGAAACGTCTTCTCATGGCTGCCATTTTAGCAGAGGAAATGAATCTAGAACTAGCAGCGATGTTCTGCTCAATTATTCATCGCGATCGGAGCTAATCAGAACTAATAGGACTGAACATTAGGAAAGTGTTTGGTAGTACTTTTATCACTGTGTGATACTTTTATCACTGTGTGATAATTAAGGATCACTTGGAGCTGTGCTGTGATGGGAAAATAATCAACCACTGGGTGGTGTGATGACGCAGGATTACCGTCACCACACCGAAGCTGATTATTTTCCTATAACAGGACGTCCCAAAGTGCTTAATCACTCTTATACCACAATGACTTGGTAACCAATGATTTGAACGAACACTTCAAACTTTTTATCCATTTATAGTTACATTTAACGTCTTGTAACAACTATGAAACAACCAGCCTATCTATTTTCTCTCTCTCTCTCTCTCTCTCTCTCTCTCTCTCTCTCTCTCTCTCAAAGTAAATAAGATTTTTTTTTTTTTTAAAGCAGCTTGTCATGTTACTGAGAAACCACAAAGCGTAAACTTCTCATCCTGAAGATGTCAGAAAACTGAAAGTTACAGCTTTACCTCTGACTGTTACAAAACACTGACACTAGAGACTCTTTCCATAAATGTTAAAGCGCACCTATTATGGTTTTGAAACGTGCCTAATTTTGTTATAAAGCTCTCATATGATAGATTTACACGCATCCGAGGTCAAAAAACACTTTAACTTCTTCATAATTTAAACTGCAGCATTAACTTTTTCCCCCAGTGTCAGAAATGACTGCGTTCTAAACGATTCATTCTAAACTCCTCCTTTCAGAGAGCATACTCTGCTCTGATTGGTCAGACGTCCCAGTCTGTTGTGATTGGTCTACAGCTGTCAACGTGTTTCAAAAAGGAAACGCCCACTACCGCAACGAGTTTCAGCTCCATCTGTCAGCCAGCAGCCGATGAAGACCAGAGGCGGGGCTTTTTGTTACAAACCTAGGTAGGAAGTAACAGACTTTACAGGAAGTAAAGTCTGGAATCACTAACGACTTTCAGCTGTTCAGAATCGGTTCCTTATTTTAGGAGTCAATAACTCCGTTTGTTGTGCACTTTGCAGATGTTTTTACATTCACAAACAGCTCTATAACACACTACATAAAAGGTAATAATTGAAAAACCATAATAGGTGCACTTTAAATAAACACCTCCTCACAGAAAACTTCACTATATCAACGATTACCCATGTTTTTTAATCTGTTTATGTAAGGCATCTACCATACAAGTCCATGTGTACGGTAGCATATTAGAACGAGCACATTAATATAAACTTGTGATTTTACAGCTGCACTACTGTCACTATTCCGCTGCTGTTATAGAAGATTAATCAACACCTTCTGACCAATCAGAACAGAGCACTCGAGACCACTGTGGTATGATCATCTTTTAATGTTTTAACTCTGTCTTTAATATGTTAAAGAAACAGTTCGACCAAAATGAATAATTATACCGTTTTCAAGTTATCGAGATACACTATGTTTGGGTTTTGCATTAAAGCTCTCAGGGCTAATGTTGCTCAAAAGTAATGACCACTCTAACCAGGTGTTTTTTTTTTTTTTTTAAACTAAGTTTTAATTTGCGTGGCTATGCATAATTTTAAAGCTGACTCAATTTAATGAATGAATGAATGAATGAATGAATTAAAACACTGAGCTGGGATTCATTCATATTCATATTCATATGATTGGCCACCATAATGGATTACTTTACATTAAGCTTAGCGTTATTTAACACACTATGAACATCAGCATTAATACATCATCAGTAACATTAACAAAGCAACTAACGCAATCAAAAACTGATTTAAAAAAAAAAAAAAAAAAAAAAATTATTGAATAGCTATATTGAATTACATTATGAAAAATTAATGATTAGTTCATAATTAATCCCACAATGACCAATATGAACAAAATCTTAACGAACAAGTTTGCAGTTGTTCCAATATTTCCAGTTCAGTAAATGAACAGCATTTACGTTATAAACATGCTGTGATGAATTGTTTTATTTATTTTTTTATTTGCTCATTTATGTGGATTTATTTTGGTCATGGATTGAGTAAACATTAAAACATTAAAACAAACATCAGTGAATAGACTGGGTTACGTTGTTAACATTACCTATGGTTTATTAATGCTGAAGTTCGTGCGTTGTTAACGTTAACTAACGCAGCACATAACGTTATTTCATTGAAATTTTCATGTAAAATTAGTCTAGATTGAACGTTTAAAAACAACAAAACAGATTGAAATGATTGATTGATGGTTTAAATGCAACTCTGATTTGAATGATTAGATAAACATCGATCAAATCCAGGTTAAAGCTGAATCAATTTTTTTTTTCCCCCATAAAAAATGGCACATTAAAATGTTTAGTTATTTCTAAACTATTCCTTTAACACTTTTTTTTTTAAACCCTTTTTCATCCTGTTCTACCTTCAGCTGTAAAAAAAAAAAAAAAAAAGTTTAAAAGACGACCCGAGAGTTTGCGTTATTGCTTTTTAATGAATCTGATATTGTTAATCCCATCACATTACCGACACTAAATGGACTGATCTCGTCTGACTTTCCTCTCCATTCACATCAGGTCAGATTCCTGCATGTCGCTCGCCCGCTTTCCTCACTGCCTCACGTCTCTGTATTAACGGGATAAAAATCTCCACTACAAATTCGTTTGCTAGAAAGCAATTAACGTTGTGCGCTGCGTGTCGATCAGCATTCGGCTCACAACAGGGGATATAATTAAACCAAAATACAGCCTGAATTCATCCTACGTGCTTTTCGAAAGGCCAAGCTTTTGTGGGTTTAAAAAAAAAAAGAAGAAAAAAAAAAAAAAAAAGATGAGAGCTTAGATCCTGGCAAAAAAAAAAAAAAAAAAAAAAAAAATTCTTTCAGATAATTTTTTAGTTTTATTTTCAAGGATTCAGCATTTTGGAAGTGCTTAAATGATCTGGACCAGTTCTCAGAAGTGGTGTTATTTATCTTTGTGAGCCTTGCCATTCTATTAGTATTGGCGAGGAAATCAACGTTATCACCCAGAGATGATAACTTAAGGCAGATACACTAATATCCACGATGTATTGTTGAATCAGTTACACATAATTTATTAATAAATAAATTAAATAAATTAAAAACGCTCCAGTGGTTAAAAGCGCAACGTGCAATTAAACTGAACAGTTTTATCTCCAAAGCCAAGGAATGCAGCACTCATGGGTGGGACGCCACTTATAAATTATCCCCGAACTCCCAGTTGTGTTGATTTACATTTAATCACTCTTAAGCCAAATCCCGCGCTTTTAGATTTCCTAGAACTCTCAAACCCAGTGTTGGATGCACTACTCGATGTGTGTGTGTGTGTGTGTGTGTGTGTGTGAAAGCATTTGAGCAGTGTGTGTGAGGCCTGATACAGGTTGCTATGTGTTTGCTATGCCCGTTCGAGCTCTACCCCTAAAAGGACCCCCACTTTTTCCCCTCATTGCGCTTCAACCCACTGCTTCGAATCCAGCAGCTGCCGCCAACAAGCCGTGCTAAAATAGTGACCGTGTTTAGTCTGGCATGGTGCAGAGGCATTGATTGGCAGCTGGGTCAAACAATGTCACTTTCTTGGCTCCTCTCCCAGGCAAATCTCTGCTTGTTAGGTTTGTGGTATCAGGTCACTTTTCACAGAGGAGGGGGTTTGACCAAAGACCCTTCCTGTGTTTACATCAGGTTTCTGACTCTGGCAAAAATAAATAAATAAATAAATAAATAAATCATCTAGTATGATGATATTCAAAAGGAGACTTTCAGCCAAAAAATCAAGGGTGATTCCGTATCTGCGATACTTCACAGAATTTGTGTTGATGAGTATGAGTTATTAGAGCCAAAAGACCAGTCTTCATTTTTTCCCTCCATTAAAAATGGCAGATGAGACAATAGACATATGAAACTAGAATGACTGACAGCTGCGCAGGTGTTTTCAGCACTCCTATATTAACTGGAAGCCCCGCCCCATTCCCCCATCTAACATTACTTATCTTTTGGCCAGGGCTCTTGTCTCGACTTGACTTTCCAGCTTGAAAGATGGACTTCTTTACTGTTTACTACATTTTAAGCCCCTCACCTGTCCCTTCATGTTATTCATCTTCGGAGTTGCCAGGTTTGTGATTTGACTGGGATGCCTTTGTACATTATACAATAATTATTGATAATTATTTTTATTAATTATTATCATTTTCATTCAAAAATGCGTTCACCTATGTCCGGCAACAATTTCACATTTTCTACAAGGTTTATTTGCTGCATTGTGTATATGCATAGTGTAGTGTATATGCATAGTATAGAATTTGGGTTACAGGGTTGTACTTTCAATGTGACCCCGTCCCTCTATGTGAATGACAAAGACACTAAAAAGAAAGAACTTTTCTTCTTCCGATGATCCTTAGGAAATTCAGATGATGCAACTTCTAGGAATATATTTTAAATAGTTCATAGAGTGACTGCATTCGGGTAACGGAGTTGACTGAATGAACTAAAATGTACATTTCATAACCTATAATGCATTTTCAAAAAGATATGTTAAGCCTGAAATGAAATAATCAGACTTTTTTTTTTTCTTTTTTTTTAAATAACACTTCAAGGTAAAGCGTAGTTACAGTGAGCAGGGTCAATGCAGTTTTCTAAGCACTGAATATGTTGTAGGTTTGATTCATTTTTTTTTACGTGATTTATCTGAAGCATGCACACACGTGGTTATGAAGGACATTTTACCTGTGTTTAAAATGTCTTCAACCCGAAAACAATTTCTGTTTGATTCTTCATTATTTGAATTAGACTCAGAAACAAATTTCAGCCATAAGCCATTAGCACGTTCGCCTCACACCTCCAGGGTTGGGGGTTCGATTCCCGCCCCTGCCCTGTGTGTACGGAGTTTGCATGTTCTCCCTGTGCTGCGGGGTTTCCTCCGGGTACTCCGGTTTCCTCTCCCAGTCCAAAGACATGCATGATAAGCTGATTGGCATGTCCAAAGTGTCCATTATGTATGAATGTGTGTGTGTGCCCTGTGATGGATTGGCACCCTGTCCAGGGTGTACTCCGCCTTTTGCCCGTTGCTCCCTGGTTCCCCGCAACCCTGAAGGACAAGCGGTATAGAAGATGGATGGATGCATGGACAGATGGAAGCCATTATCTTTAAGACAAGGAAGAAATGTATGTTCATTCAGGCCGGTAGTATATTTCACCTCCGGTTTCACTGCAGATCCAGGAGACACCACGGTATCCATCCTGGACTTTGCTACACTCACACACACCTGACCTCTAATACACCTGTTTCAATTCAATCTGCTCAGTGTATTTAAGGACCTCTTTCTCTTCTCTTCATCGTAAGGTTTTGCCATCTTTCCTAGTTGCAGTTTGGAGCATTATTTCCTGATTGTCTTCCTGGTTTTTGCTTTCTCCATGTTGTGATCTCCGTGTTTGCCTGTTTGTTGAACTTTCTGCTTATTTCGACTGCATGATTCACACTTACATCCACCTGCCTCTGCCTGTGATGTGATGTGATGGGAAATGGACACTGGAACAGGGTATGGAGCAGGGTATGGACAGTTCCAGGTATGAATTTGGGACGTTCGTTGCCGCTACATTGCATCTCAACAGCAAAACCGAAGCAAATGTCAGACAGCAAACATGTCTTAATTGATCAAATGAATCTGGGTTAGGAAAATTATATAAAAAAATCATTTTTTGGGTCGGATTAGAAAAACAAATGCAAACGAGTGAGTGATCGAGGTTAAAAAAACACCAACATCTTTCGTTCTTAACCATAAAGCAGAAGTTAGTTCATTCTTTACGCAAACTTCACATGTGAATAAATACATGTTACTTAAATCTAAGGAAATATGACTTAGTACATGTAGGACATGTGGTTTTATTTTTCTCATGTGAACAGATCTTATATTATTTACATCATGTCATGTGTTTACCTCAGGGCATAATATGTAAAAATGCACCTGTTTTCCACACAATAATAATAATAATAATAATAATAATAATAATAATACATACCCTATGATTTATTGATTAATGATTCTGTTTTGTTGTGTTTTATGTTATTAAAAGACAGCAGCACTGCTCAGTATGGGACTTTATCCAGGTCTTAACATTGCCATCCTCTCTCCTGTCTCAGCTACAGATAGATAGAGATATATACTGTATAAGATAGTTAGAGACAGACGTGCACTTTTTCCAGTCCCTTTCAGACACAATGGGTCAATAAATTGCATTTAGAGTGAAGGGAAATAAAAAACGAGTCCTGGAACGGTCCACATGAACCCATTAACCCACTTGTCAATCCAGGCTTTGGCCTACGTACGCATTTTTCTCAATTTGTCATGAAAGAGATCCAAACTCTTTTTTTTTTTTTTTTTCCTTCCCCTTGCTTGTGGCTATGAGCCAGACAGTTTAGGAAAAGACTGATGCATCTTCCAGATTTTTCATTTTTGCATGTGCGTGTGACTTTAATAGGATTCAGATCTTGCCGAGTCTTTTAACTGGGTGAAATGCGATGGAGTGCACGAGTCATGAGTCCTGTCATACGTTTGAGTAATTGTTATGAACCGAGTGACTCTGCGGTGTTTGTAACACTGCCCTGTGGCCGAATAGCACAGGAGTTCTGCTGGAAGTTTGACGTTAAACGGCCGAATTGACTTCACTCCATGGTGGTGTTTGAATAAACGATTCTATAAGTTCTGTCCTATTTAGAGTTTAGTTGACACCTAGTTTACGTCGGACAAATACTGCATACTCCCAATTACTAGCATATAATAGTGTACTTCCGGTTCCCAAAGGCAGAAGTCCTAAGGCCTTTAATGACTTTAGCCCAGTTGCCCTCACTTCTCCTGTAATGAAAACTTTTGAAAAGCTTGATAGGGGAACTGAGCAGACAGTTCTCTCACCCTTACTTTATATTCTGTACGCAAACATGTCCCAAAGTAAACATAAGAATAGGACCATACTGAAATTTGCAGACAATACAGTCATTGTGAGTCTGCTACATGATAATGAGTCCAGCCACGGACCAGTCACTGATGAGTTGGTCTTTTGGTGTGATGAGTCTATCCTGGAGTGAGACATAAACATAGCAAAACAAAGGATGTGATCATAGATTTTAGAACTCATGCATCAATCTACGATACTACGATCATTAAAGACCAGGCTGTGGATTGTGCAGAGAGCTACAGGTGTCTCGGGACAGTCATAGATTCCAGATTGAACTTCGAGAAGAGCTGTGAGACAGTATGTAAAAAGGGACATCAGCGTCTGTTTTGTCTCAGAAAACTGTCCCGATTTCATATTGATAAAACCACGATGACTCTCTTTTATCGGGTGTTTACTGAATCAATCTCGTCATTCTCTCTTGTGTCGTGGTTTGGTACTCTTGTCTCTGAAAACCAGAAATTCTTTGAACCAAACTGTCAAGTGCGCTAGTAAGCTTATAGGTGAGTCTGAACTCAACCTATCAGGTCTTTACTCCACACAGCTGCAGCGTAAGGCGAGCTCTATTATTAAAGACTGTTCCTATCCTTTTCATACTGAATTTCAGTCTCTTCTTTCCTGCCGCATGTTTGTGGCCCCTAGGTGGAGAACTAAACGGTACAGGAATTCTTTTGTACCTGCAGCCACTGCACTACTAAATAAAAATAGTATGAGATGATGCACTTCGCGATGCATGTCACTTTAAGCTTTTGAGGCGGTGGGTGAGTATGTGTGTGTGTGTGTGTGTGTGTGTGTGTGTGTGTGTGTAGAGGCACTTCGTCATGACATTCTTAGGAGTCTTTTACCCTTTTTATATTATAATGGTACATGTTTTTTAAAGTACGTTTCGATGTTTTATGAATTCGTCTTAACTATGGATCGCTGAATCTCCTTTACCCTCGGGTACTCATAAAGAAACCTTGACCTTGACCTTGACCTTGATTTCGCTCCAAGTATACTTACAAATACTAGCATAAAAAAGCCATACTAGCATATTTCTCTCCAAGTACAGTTACAAACACTAGCGTGTAAAAGCTACACTAGCATACTTCTACCCAAATATAACTAGTTATAAATGCTACCATATTAAAGCCACAGTTGTGCACGTCTCTCTAAATATTCTTACAAACACCAGCATATGAAAGTTACACTAGCATACTTCTACCCAAGTATACTTACAAACGCTAGTATATAAAAGCTACACTAGCATACTTCTCTCCAAGTATACTTACAAATGCTAGCATATAAAAGCCACACTAGCATACTTCTACCCAAGTATACTTACAAACCCTAGCATAATAGCTACACTAGCGTACTTCTCTCCAAGTATACTTACAAACACTAGCATATAATAGCTACACTAGCGTACTTCTCTCCAAGTATACTTACAAACGCTAGCATATAATAGCTACACTAGCGTATGTCTCTCCAAGTATACTTACAAACCCTAGCATAATAGCTACACTAGCGTACTTCTCTCCAAGTATACTTACAAACCCTAGCATATAATAGCTACACTAGCATACTTCTCTCCAAGTATACTTACAAATGCTAGCATATAAAAGCCACACTAGCATACTTCTACCCAAGTATACTTACAAACCCTAGCATAATAGCTACACTAGCGTACTTCTCTCCAAGTATACTTACAAACACTAGCATATAATAGCTACACTAGCGTACTTCTCTCCAAGTATACTTACAAACGCTAGCATATAATAGCTACACTAGCGTATGTCTCTCCAAGTATACTTACAAACCCTAGCATAATAGCTACACTAGCGTACTTCTCTCCAAGTATACTTACAAACCCTAGCATATAATAGCTACACTAGCGTATGTCTCTCCAAGTATACTTACAAACACTAGCATATAATAGCTACACTAGCGTATGTCTCTCCAAGTATACTTACAAACCCTAGCATAATAGCTACACTAGCATACTTCTCTCCAAGTATACTTACAAATGCTAGCATATACAAGCCACACTAGCATACTTCTATCCAATATACTTAGACTAGCACATCAAAAATACAGTAGTGTACTTCATAAGAATACTTAAACATGACAGTATATCTAAAGTAAACTATATATTTCTGCAAATATACTACATTAGTATGCTTGTAGTAAACTGTATTAAATGGACTTGGCACATCATTAACTTGACAGATGTGAGAACAGTGTGAGTTTGTTGAGATCTTTATGGCAACTCAAGAGATGTTTGAGAGTACTGTACTTATGTGTTGGGTTTTTTTTCATTCTTTTAACCTGAGCTATCTGTGCGACAGGAGACTTAAACAGAAATCTGTCTTTTCTTTCCATTTAATCTCATTGTTGTTTAGGAGAACCTACAGCCACAATAAGGAGATCGAAACTCATGTGTTAACTTTGACCTTTTCTTTCAGGTTTAAGAGATGATCACGTAAGAGACAATGTTAAGACCTGATCTTCAGGTAAGTGTTGATCCTTTTTCAAACTATCCACGATATTGTAGGATATTGATTTGAAACATCTGAGTTGAATAAATCTAGTCATACAGAACTGATTTCCACCATTTCAGGTTTAAGGAGTATTGCTAGAGTATAACCAGCTGTGCAGCCGGGAACTGCTTGCTGATGTTTTGGTGAATTTCAGCCATTTATTTATTTATTTTTGCCATCTCTAATAAATATAATTTAACTGATATGAAATATATGCTTGTCTAATGCTAGCTAAGTCAAACGTACATTTATAGATTTCATTTTTTAAAATGAATGAACTCAAAATATTCTCCATTTTTTCTTTGATAGAAATCGAGCATGCCCTGTCGAGAACATTTAAGATGGCAGGACGGGGGCGGGGCTTCAAGGCGATGCCAGTTAGAGACAATGACTGGCGTATTTTTTGAGTAATAACTCGTACTAGCGATACATCGATACCGATGTTAAATCGCACAGCATACGTGCACACACCCCTGCTGAAAAAATACAACAGAAACCCTGATTGAATTTGTAATGGTTTTAATGGTTTTAATGGGAATTGTATTGGTTTTAATGGAAACTGTAATTGTCCCTGTGGGTCTGTACTGGTAATTTGGTGCCTTCTATTGGTAGCATGTTATGTCTAGCAGTACATGGTACTGGTTTTAATGTTTAGCTGATGGTTTGTAATGGTATTTATAGTGGAAACCATTAGAATTTTTGTGATGGTTTCTAAATGAATCACTGAGCACAGAACTGACCTGCTCATGGGATTTACTTATATTTACTTCTCTCCTATATCTCTGCCAGTTCTCACTGAGCTTCACATTTGATCTCTTTGAAACAATTTTATTCATTTTCAGTCAATTTTCAAATCTGAAGTCAGTGAGGAGCCACTTGTCATTAACCCGTAGATCCGATCTTGTGGTACTTAACAACGCAAGCTCGTCTCTATGGGTCTCTGTCTCTGTGGTAGACCAGCTTCTGGCTCGTGTCTTTGTGTATACGTCTTAAAACTGGCTTTAAAACAGTTCATGTATTTTCATTTATGGTGAGCCACACTAGTGTAAGCCAAAGACCACGAAACAGGATATATTTACTTTTGAACCAGATGTGTTTTTAGCTGCGCTTATTAATCCAACAATACATGTGATACAGAAACACACAACAGAACGTGATCGTGAGTGAAGTGTGTGTATCCGGGTTGAGGTAGTAGGTTGTATGGTTTCGAATGATACCTTGGGAGTTAACTGTACAACCTTCTAGCTTTCCTTGGAGCTCACTAAAGTCGGCGAAGAAGACAGTGGAAAAACAAACGCTTGGTTGGAGTGTAAATATGTGCAGCATTTTTCATTTATGGTTATAAGTGTTTGTTCAAATGTAGTAGTGTCCAAGTGTAGATTGGTACTGTATGAATTTCTTCTGCTATTCAGATATAGTGACGTTGAATGCTTGAGTCTGATTGGGCCGAAGGAAGCTCCAGTTTCAGCGCTTCATAACACTACATTTTCAGAAACAGGAAAGATTTCAGGACAGAGAACTTCACGCTGTTTATAATGTAAGTGGTAAGAGGTACTAACTTTTTTTCACGGATGTTCCAGGACGGTAAATGTCAATATAAACAGATAAAAAAAAAAGTATGTCATTGTTTAAGTAATAAAAAATATAATCGTTGGCAAATTGCTGTTTCATAAAAGGAATAAAACGTTATGAGACATGGAAATTAATTGGATTAATTGAAACTTAATTGAGGTGGAAACAGTGAGTCATTGATTATTTTCCTATAACAGCACACACCCAAGTGTTTTAGTTCCTACTTATTGGCGAGCCTCTATGAAAACGATCTCTCGGTGGTTACAGGAAGTCATGATAAACAAACACACACAAAAAAAATAAAAAATAGGTGTGTTCACTCTTCATTACATGACCGTCATGTCTTTTGATTCCTCAAAAGCATGGATGTTATTTTCTGTTTCAGCTGCGTAAAGTCAACACGACCCATGAACAGTACATCCACTGCTACATAGCAAACACGGTTACTAGTGAAAAAAAAATCTAAATAATATCAGATATTCGCAAATAACCTTCAGGTCCTTCCTGGGCATTTATACCTGCCTTTAAAGTCTTTTGTATTCTTGCAGTTGTAAAATTCTGCACATTTTTTTTCGTGTAACTCTGCCAGACGGTCATGCGTTACCTTCTTCAGATCAGGTCCGGAGATTCACACAGCCATGAGATAGATCTTTTCAAATGATTTGTCTGTTGATTTTGCTTTATATTTTGGATCTTGTTTTTGGATACACGCAAATTTCATTTTTTAAAATCTTAAAATTATATTATGAGGATACAAACTTTTGCACTCAAATGTAATAAAGTATAGATTTGATAAATTGACTGACATGAAGAGTATTATATTTGGATTCCTTCTGTTTCTGGCAACTTTATATATATATATATATATATATATATATATATATATATATATATATATATTTTTTTATATATATATATATATATATATATGCTTTTGTATATCTATATATATTATTATTATTTTTTATTTTTGCAAAAATAGATTTAGGTTTAATTGCAGATTTACTTTCTTTACCTTGAATGTACTTTATCTGTCCGATATAGCAGTAGCTGTAAGTAGACTTTACCATCACTACAGCAAAAATCCAGACCATGAACATGTTTTTTGGTACTTGTCGATACCAAACATGACTAATCTACTTAGTATTAAGCAATCAGTTGCATTTAAGCAATCAGTTGCATTTTGTGGCTAGCAATGTTTTGCTTGTGCTTTTGTTTCTGTTTGTTTAAGATGATATGTTGTTTAAACAGTATGTTTAAAATGAAGTGCACATGTCTTAAGTGCTCAGTGCTCGCTGAAATGAAGTGCTCATACAACGGTTTCTCTGCACGCTAGTTTCACTACTCCATGCCTGCAAATACATTTGTGTTGGTCAATTCATGGCATTCTTTATTTAAGATATTGTTTAAACGCCACCAGATTGCATTATTGGAAGATGTTGTAGCTCGTCCTCGTGATCGTTAATCCTTAAATACATCCAGATCAGATGGTAGCGGGACATTTCTACAAGTATGAGTAAACAAATGCGGTATCGGACCTTTACAAAAATACCAGTATCAGTGTCAATGTATCTATACTTTTATTAGTAGTAGTGGTATTAGTAATAGTATTAGTATTATTGTTGTTAAATTTGTTGTTGTTGTTAAGGTTAATTAACATACCCCAAACCAAACAAGGACCATTTCTCCCCCAAAATTTAGATAATTAAGTATTCACTTAGTTCATAAAGCTGTTCAGTAGATTGTATTTCTGAAACATTGTACCGGTGAACTTGACACATTTGTCCTTTATTACTGAAAGTTGTGCAGTTTGTAAGAGGGTCGTTTGTTCGGATGAGTCGCGTTACTTTCACTTTATAAGCGAGATGTTTGGGCGGCTCGGAGGTGTCATCGATTTGTCTGGAGCGAGACCTTTTGCTGCTGTGTCAGAAAGCTTCATAGATCAATGTAGACTTGCCCTTTAACCTCTCAAATAAATCAATTGGATTGAGCTGGAGGGATCCTGGCTCAGTTGATAGAATGGCAGGGCGTTTAATGTGACCAGGCTGAACACTATTAGAGCCTGAAGACTGCTGTGACTGAAAGGGGTTTTCTTTTTTTTTTTTGATAGAATGGCAAGGAGACAAGGATTTGTTATTTTTATGACTTCATCTCTGCATTGGTAGTCTACACATGCTCTGGCTAAATCTTGGGCAGCGCCTTTGGATGTCGCCTGCGTATCGCCAGTGTGTGCTGCAGTAACTGGGATTGCATGGGGGATGTTTGTTTTCCATTGGCAGGCTAAAATAAAAAACTTGAGAAGGTGCTGTTATAGGACAAAAATCAGTGGCAGGTGATGTCATGCAGTTTATTGTTTTCCAATACCAGAATATCCTGAAGTGTTTTACTCCTCTTATACCACAGCAATTTGCCAAGATTTTTTGGTTTTTTTTTTACTTAGTAAAGAATACTTTTTTTTTTTTTAAACAGAATAAACATAATAAAAAATAAATTTTTTTAAACAGTCATCTTTAATGTTGTGGAATGTCTGTTATCACTTACGTTATATCAGTTTTAAATAGTCATTCCCTCACCAGCATCTCTTTCATTCTCTCTCTCTCGAGTTAATAAGACAAAAGTAATACAGCTCGCCAGTTTACCCCGAGTTTTTTTTTTTTTTTTCCTTTCCAGTTTTCCCATGTGTCTTGGTTGTAACTTGGTTGCTCCTGGCTCCATCCCTGTCGTATCCTTAGTTTGCTCTCAAACTGTGTGCACCTGCTTTGTGTTTAGCCCTTAATTAGTTTGTCTATTTATACACTGCTGGTTCTGTGTTTGCTTGCGAAGTCTTACCATACATTTCTGTACCAGTTTGTACTAAAGAAACGATAACACGTTAAAACAAGCGCATTCATTTTAAACCCGTGATTAGCTGCTGAACTACAACCATAGAAAATTAACTTTCTGACCAATCAGAACTGAGAATTCAACAGCGCTGTGGTATAGAAAGAAATAATACACTGGCTCCAATTGTAACTGTGCATATGCAACAGTGTCCAGGGTCTCTGGTGCAAGAATAATCTTCACCACATGGCGAAAGCTCATTTATTTAATACCTCATCTAAGCTCAGACACACACACACACACAGATAATAGCTAATAGTTTTAACTAGCAACTCAGTAAATATGTGGTGTAACACCCCTAATACTGGGTAATTATCGTGGGTAAAAAATAAATAAATAAATGTAGCAAGCAATTTGACACATTTCTTGATATTAAAAAGAATAAAAGAAATAACAAATAATAGACATAATAGAAAACCTCATAATTGGTTAATTATAGGGATCAACAAGGTTATAAGTAGAAGCACACATCACCGACAGCAAATTTCACCTTAATATAATACTTTAAAGCAGGAGTAATTCAGCTCCAAAAACTTGTCAATATTAACCTTATTAACTTGCCAGTAATGCTGCAGAATGCTGAACTATTGCGCGTTTTGCAAATATTTTGGAGTAACGAGGTACTCAAGATGAGGTTCACTATTGTCATAGTGAAATATAATTCTTATGGCAAAGAGAAAAGAAAAATCCAGAATAGAATATAGCTCAACATCAATATTACTAAGCTTACTTAGTAAGTTTATCAGTAGCACTTTACTTAATTAATGCTTAAGTGCTTACTAATTACTAGTACATAACCAAGTGTTACCATAGTTACTAATAATTCTTTTATATATA
>JANDJT010000071.1:3561174-3573951 GCA_024331685.1 Stegophilus panzeri | reverse complement strand
ACTGCTAAGTCATTGACAGTTCTTTAAAACAAGGGGGAAATGTTCGTGATTTATGAGTCTTGGCTTTTACTTTTATAGCATGTAACGATCACCTGTTCTGGCACGTTACACTTTGTTTTATTCATTTATATTTGTATGTATAAAACAAAAGGTCCAAAATGTAAATCAGACAGCATAATATGGTCTTATTTATTATTGTATAAGCATTTGGTGAAGGTGGGGGGGGGGGAAGTGTTATATAAGGAATGAAACCCTTGGGGCGTGCTGTTATAGGAACATAGCAAAGCGGCGCTACTGTTCACACCTTTGCCAGCGCAACACTTAGTCTTTTTTTTTTTTTTCAAGACTTTTTCTTTCTTTCTTATTTGATTTTTATTATTATTATTTTTTTTTTTACGTTATTGAGAACATTTGATTCCAGGCTTTTGTGTGGTAATATGTCATGTTTGGACAGGAGATGCTTTGGGTATGTGTGGGAGATTGCTGATTAGTACTTTACAAACCGGTTTCATGAAACGACTCGGGGGACAAGAAAAATCTGTGTTCATAAACGCGGTTTACGTAAACTGTCATTAATATGAAGAACCAGAGCTGTTTGATGACAGTATAATATCGATATTGTGTTAAATCACATCATGATGTAATTTTGGGAAATATCACCCACGCCTACAAAGAGGCTATAAAAGAATACCCTGATAGCTTGCACCGTTATCATGTGCTGATTATCATGGGTTTGATGTGCTTTCTTCACAGAGCATCATGGTGGCCTTCCTGTGCCTCAGCCTGACCTCTCTGCTCGCCCTGGTCACGGCAGGAGGGGTGAAGAACTGCCACCCGAAGTGCCGCTGTGAGGTGGAGAGCTACGGCCTGTTCGACAGCTTCAGCCTCACCAAGGTGGACTGTAGTGGACACGGACCGGACGCCACTCCCATCCCCATTCCTTTGGACACGTCCCACTTGGACCTGTCCCACAACTCCATCAGCTACATCACAGACTCCATGCTGTCAGGACCCGGATACACGACTCTGGTCAGCTTGGATCTCAGCAAGAACCTCATATCACGAGTGAGCTCCAAGGCCTTTAACAAACTACGCTACCTGGAGACCCTGGACCTCAGCCAGAACATTCTGGAGAACCTCAGCGATGGATGCTTCTCCGGTCTCCCTTTAGCCGAGGTGGATCTGAGCGACAACAGATTTCGCGAGTTCGACCTAAACGTTTTCAACACACGAGGCCAGGAAACCCCTATCAGCGTAGATCTTTCTAACAACCTTCTCAGCGCGATCTCGAGAAACCCTCACCTCCATGCGCCGTACATCAAGAGCCTGATGCTGGCAGGCAATCAGCTCAGGACAGTGCCCAGACTTGCAGGAATTCCCTTGCAGTATTTGAGCCTGGATGGAAATCTTATCCGCAGCATTGATGAAGGAGCCTTCGAGGAGCTGACTGATCTCGTCTATCTCACTCTCAGCGGCCTCCCCGAGCTGTCAGTCATCCATCCGAACAGCTTCAGAGGCCTGAGGAATCTCCAAGTCCTGGACCTTTCAAACAACTTTCAGCTCAGGACTTTGGTTCCAGATGTTTTTAATGGGCTGAGTGCTTTACAGGAGCTCAATCTGTCCAAATCGGTGGCCACTCCATTACCTGTGACCATCTTTAACAACATGCCAAGTATTAAAAGTGCGACTCTGGGGCCAGATATGCATTGCTGGAAAACACACAAGCAAGGACAGTTTCACAGGCAGATAGGACAAGCGAAAGCAAACGACATTTTGACTTGTGATGTTCCAGGAATCATATTGTAAAAAAAAAAAAAAAATCTTCAAAAGACACTAAATATTGTATTTTTTATTCTTTAGTGCCTTATTTCTCCGAGACTGATATTTTCACATTGATTCCTTCATCGGGCCTCATTTATTCATACGTAAATGTTTTCATAGACCAAACTGATTCAGATTCGTGACAGATTTATAAATGTTTCCGTAACGCTGATGTTCTTCGCCCTCCCGCGTACGTTGATAAATGTCAATCAGCCGTAAATAACAAGTACGTTCGCATATTTAGCCACGCCCCAAAATCTCCATAAAAGTCAAAGCTCACAGAGACGACTAAACGATGAAAGCGTGCCTCCTAAATCTTCCAATAATGCAGCTTAGCCACTGCAGAGCATCAGCTACCATGACAAACACTACTGCACCACTTCCTTCTTAGGACACCATTACGTTTGTCCTGGTTGAATGGCTAGGGTTATTTCTCTTAATTTATGGATAGCTTTCTTTCAAGACGTTAATATGAACATTTTCACTAAATTGCTGATTTAAACTTTAGTGTAATCTGTATATAACGTTGTAGTGTCTCGGCAGATGTAAGATTTGATATTTGATGAGATTAGTGAGTTTCCTTATATAAATTAGCAAAATTTTCATTTTCATGAATTCCAAATTGTCCTCTTAAAGACGTCCGAATCAGTTAACTCCTATCCCTTTTGCTAAATGAGGTCCAATTGAGGTTTTTGCACATGAAGCCAGCCGATATTCATGAATTTACACATTTTCAGTCTATTTTTCTACAGATTTATATTTATAGTATTAAGAGTTCATTAGGAGCTCATATGCACTTTAAGTAGACCTGGCCTTTCTGTTCTTGTTACATTTGTTTAATCCTTTAATCCAGGTATTTAGCGGCTTGCGTTTCCTCACATTTCTTTTAAATAAGGGGCTGTTTTGTTTTTTTTTTGGTTTTTTTTTGTGTTACATTCCGTGCAGTACACTTTGGATGTGCCTGAGGCAACTTCGAGAACCACTTTATACATTCTAACCAAAGGTGAATGAAATTTCAGTGCCTTAATGTGACGCCGTGCACGTGTTGCAGCCTGCTATGGGCTTATGGTACCAATGGATGTTTCAAGCATTTGCACGTTTCAGACTTTGGGAAGAAAAGTAATGGCTGGAGTCAGGTTCCATCCCTCTTCATAAAACTCGACTCCCTGAGAAAACTGAGAATCATTTAAAACGTGCACTCTGTTTCTAACATCATTTTATGCTCATGGCATTTAATCAAACATTTAATTTAATCGTGCATTTCATGTCCAAATCATAATAGACCTGGGTCAAAAATGTTTGTTTTGCTCTTTATCACCATAAAAAATGGAGATCAATTAAAATAACAGTTGTAATTTTGGGTTTTTATAGAATTGTACATTTTGTACCAGACTCTACAATTTTATGGTTAAATAAACATTTTTTTTATTGTTTTTTTTTTTGTTTGTTTTTGTTTTTTTTACACGTCTTTCATGAGTCACTTTCTCAAACGCCTCGTTTATGCACTTCTACATGAACACATCATACAGGTTTCATTCTTGTGACTATCTGTAACTGTTTTCTCATGTATCATAGTAATATTACAGGAATTGTCACCTTTATATCTAGAAATTGCAAGGATATGGCTTGTTTTTGCCATAGTATGTTGTTTATTGTTCGGTTTTTCAGTAATTGGATTTCTCGTTTTATACGTACGTTCGTTCAGCTGTGTTCGAGGTAATATCATTTACCCATGACGGCTTTCGGATACATTTTCATCCAACAAAATCTCTCAAAACATATAAAAGACCTGAAACTAGCCCTTAAAAAAATTGCCCATTGAAAATTGTAGACCTTTTTCTCAGAGTTTGCATGAAGAACAATTATTTCACATGCATTTCTAATGTCCATGCCATAATCCAGCTTTACCTCTCCAAATCTTTACAATATATTTTACAATAGAAATGGTTCTGTACATTTAATTCAGACTGTTTGCTACAAAACGAGATCTTCTCAGCCTAATCTGGCAACCCTGTCATTAACAGTTCTGTCCACTGCTTCTCCCTCCCGAGTATGGGGCAGCGTGATTCCTGCCCCAATTGATTTCTATTAGCGCTTGTTGCAGTTCCTGTGTTTGATCACTTGGTGCAATAATAACTGGAGTATGGAGCTAAAAGTGAACATGTGGACATGCTTCCCCACCATTTCACGATGTACGCACGATTTCAAATGTACGCACTTGTGCATGAGGACGTTATGAAGGTTAATGTTATTAATACTCAACATTTCAACATCGGAGTATGCCGGTATGACACATCACTCACAAAAACAACGAAAGAGCAATAAAAATAAACATTTCAGCTCAACATATGAATTTGGAATGATTGACAGTTGTGTAGGTCTTCTAAACTCTGACATTAACTGACTAGCTGGAAGCCCCTCCCCTTTAAACCTCATCTCGCATTAGTAATCTTTTAGCTGGTGCTATCGTCCCGACACGATTTTCCGGCTTAAAAATGTTAATTTTTTTTTATTTAGTACAGCAAAAATAAAAACAAGACAAAACAAGAAAACACAATGTCATGTTACTGATAAACCAGAAATAAACTGTCTACCATTAAATATATCTCTGACACTGGAGACTCCTACTATAAACGATGTTTTTTGTTATTTACGTTGTTTTGTTAAATAGCAACGTTTAATACAAAAATAATCGCACTTGAATAACATGAATAACTTGTCTTGCGGATGTTCCACAGCATTAATTGTAACTACAGACTGATAAAGAGAACGCATTTTATTTTATTCATTAAAAATTGTAATCGCTGGCGAACTGCTGTGGTGTACGAGGAATAAAACACTTCGGGATGTGTTGCTAGCAAAAATAAAATAAAAAAGACCAACTTCAGGGTGGTAGCAGTAAGTCCATTTCAGGACATGCTGCATAACACCACCACCATGTCCCTTTACTTTTGGACTTTTGGTTCAGACTCACAAGGAGTATATAGTCATAAGTGCATCGAATGTGTGTCTCACTGTGGCTTTTGTTGATTAGAAACACACCCTCGGATCTTTCCAGAAGAGCACTCAGAAAAGAATGACTCGTAAACACAGACAGAGTGAAGTGTTGCGAGAGACTTTGCCAGAGCGAAACGGTCAACAAACGTCTCATGGGGGGAAAAAAAAAAAAAACGCTAAAATGGCCGCCCACATGCTCCAGATGACTTCAGTCTGGAAGGCTGAGATCGTCGGCTCTGCATTGTGACCTTTTCTCACACACACTGAGGGCATTCACGTCTCCTCTTAGCTGCACTGAATTAATGCCAACATTCAGCTCTTTGAAATTCTAGCAGACTTTAAGTGGCGGAGACACGTCTTCTGTTCGGCGTCCTAAAAACCGACAAAAGGCTGTTATTGCTTTTTCAACGAGAAAAATAAACATACAGGAGAAGCAAAGTCCGAAAAATAAACTCGGATACGCCGCAAAAAAAGCAGTGCCTTAGGCCACTCGGGTTAATCATTTATATGAAAGGGTTAAAAGGTCTACAGGGTGTAAACCTGTGTTTTGCTTGACATCTGGGTTGTTGTTTTTTCGTTTAGTTTTTTAAGTACGCTGTGCACAGTCATCGTGTATCATTACTGTTGCATAAGCTTGTACAGAATCAGTGACATGACACGCTTGAGAGCCAACTCTCAGCCTCACTGGGTAAGAGGCGAACAGAGTTGATACAAGTACAAACGAATCATCTTAACCTGCGGCACACACTCCAGTCTGTACTAGTGTTGTTTTTATTTACTTATTTATTTATTATTTTTTTTAAACTTTTATACTTGCGTCTAACTTTTTGCATTCTAATTTTGACTTTTGTTTACCTTTTCATTTTACTTCGTGAACTCGTTTATTTTTCTTGACCTTTTTAATGGGGACATATTTGCTCTCGCACCTCCAGGGTCGTTCTCCCAGTTCTTCGGGGGTTTCTTCCGGGTACTCCGGTTTCCTCACCGTCCAAAGACATGGGTTGTAGGCTGATTGGCATTTCCGAATTGTCCGAAGTGCGTGAATGTGTATGCGATTGTGCCCTGCGATGGATCGGCACCCTGTCCAGGCTGTCCCTCTCCTCGAGTTCCTTGCGATAGGCTGCAACCCTGTGTGGGGGAAAAGCGGTATGGAAAATGGGTAGACCTTTTTAACATCATTTATGTTTAATGATAATGAGTCTTTATCGGTCACATATAGATTACAGCATAGTGAAATTTGTTTTTCCACATACCCCAGCATGTTAGGAAGTTTGGGTCAGAGCATAGGGTCAGCCATGATACAGCGCCCCTGGAAGGTTAACCAGAGAGGGTTAAGGGCCTTGCTCAAGGGCCCAACAGTGGTTGCTTGACAAGTCCTGGGCCTTGAACCCCCGACCTTCCGACCAGTAACCCAGAGCCTTAACCGCTAAGCCACCACTTTACCTTTTCTTTTCTTTTTTCTTAGTTTTGCATAGTAGAGAATTTAGAGAACTTCTCTACTATACTTGTAAGAAAATATTGCAGGCAGTTGAAAACAAAAAGCAATAAGTGTGCGCGTAGGATTAAGAACAGTCTAGTTGAAATGAATTATGAACTGGAGTGATGTAGCTGAGGTTGAGGAACTGTCAGAGCCTGAATATAATATAATATAATATAATATAAACAAATAAATCCTTCTGGTTTAGGACACTCCAAATATTAATCTATATCTGGATTTGGATTTAAATCCAGACAATGTCATTGCTCCACAGCTCTAAATCCAATACTTATTATGATTAGCACTAAATAAACCATTCTTTGCATACTCTAAAAAAAAAATCTTTTTTCCTCAATATAGCAGTTCAGCTATAACGTCGGTTGATGTTAAATATAATTACAGAGTAAAAGTTTTCACAAACATTTGTGGTGAAATTATAATGTTCCGGCCAGTTTTGTGTCATTTCCAGTGTCACTGTCGGCTATGTTCTATTCTGATTTTTGGTTTATCCAGGGTGTGCTCTTTTCAATGCCAGATATTTACAAAAAGTACAAACATGGACGACAGCCAGCGTTAAGGCGGCGTTAACGACCACTGACTGTATTTATACCATTACAGTCACAGAGGAGAATGTTGCACAAGTTAGAAAGGGAGATAAAAAGTGACATTAAAGTAACTCCATATTGATTTTCACCTAAATGTTGTTATTTAAAATGACATCTGACAGTAAAGAGTGCACTGGTGATTTCATAACAGCTCTTTCTACATAATTTAAGCACGAGTGAGTTGAATATTGCAGTCTTGCTGTATCACATTATTAAAATGAATAATAATAACTAATACAACACGTTAGGATTAGCCTTAAATTGGGTAAAATTATTCACAGGACATACGATATTTCCACTCGTGTATTATCATTGGACACAAAAAAATGAGCTGTGTTTTGTGTGGAGTTTATACTTTCAGTGAATAACCTTGTCTGATAGGATTGTTGAACCCAAATTATTCACTAGACAAACTAAGGAGGAAAAAAAAAACAACCCCTGATACGTGGTTTCCTGCAGAGGTCAAGAGAGTTCATCAACACTCAACCTTGTAGAGTTCAGTGTGTAAACTGCCAAACAGGACACTATTCAGACGGCTTCGATCCGACTCGACAAGTGCAATTACTGTACGTCTTCGGATTAAAGGAATAATAAGTCATCTGAAGCAAAGCATGTGCAAGCATCTGTAATGCGAATGCAGCAAATGCGACAGAGCAACGCTTCGAGCATGAATACAAATATTTAGCTTTTTTTTTTTTCCCGTGTGAGAATATTTCCGCGAAATCAAAACTGAAAAAAAAAAAAAGAGAGAAAGAGAGAGATTTCAAAACTGGTTTAGTTTTAAAAGTGTTACCGAAGGTCAGACGATGAGACGATAGAAGGCATGTTTTCCATTCTTTACATACTCTGCAGTGTTCTTAGCGCTCTCTTGCTCGCACTTATTTTTTTTTTTTACCCCTATGGTGAAAGATTCCTTCATGTCTTAGTGTTCAGAGTTTTCATAAGTTGCACTAAAAATTCCTAACAAAAAGAAAGAAAGAAAAAAAATAATAATAACAATCATAGAACTTGTGAGGAACTTCACTTAGGAATTCCTCAGTGTAGAAGAGTAAATTAGGGGTCGATGTGATCGCTACAGATCGCTACGGCCGTATTTCATGCATGAATATCGCCAGTGATGCAGTTGCAGGCAGTGCCGTAAACTACCAGATGATCACTTACTACAAGTAGCACGAACAATACGAAACACCAAACGTAATAGCTAACCCGCTTCTTTCTACGCGCTAACATTTTCATCCAGAGTGCACTCGGCTGTGTGTTTGGTGTTGCCTTTGCTGCAATAGACTCGTCATTGTGTTTCTTAACTCTGAGCTTAACTCACACCACATCAGCAAAGCAGCACAATAGAGCCCATCTCACCATGTCACGGCTTGTCCGACCCACACAGACACGAAGAACTTCCCTCACCAGTTTTAGTGCCAGGCCTCGAAAGTCACCTAAAGTCAAATATGGCATGAAAAGCATGTGTGCTAGCTTTCTTTTCAATCTAATAGTCTGTAATACCTTTACATTTTTAGTCTTTTCTGCTTGTTTGTTGTTGTTGTTGTTGTCTTTTTTTTTTTTTTTTTTTTTTTTTTTTGTTGTTGTTGTTTTTTTTTTTTTGTTTTTTTACAGTTTTTGTGCCGCTTTTGAAGCACACCCCCAACATAATCTGGTGAGAAGAATGGTTCCTTGTGTTCATTCTCAGTAAGGTTTGACACGGTGCCCACTGAGGAACACGATCAGGGATTAGCCTGTGCCCCTGGACAAGCTTTCAGAGTGGAGCTCTTTAAAATCATATCCTGTGTTTGAGCTCATGCATGTTTTCAATAATGTTTCGATAAACTTCGACATATCAACGTGGGGGTTCATGTGCAGGAAAAAACAAACAAAAGGTTCTGAATGGTACCCATGTTGGTTACTGTTGTGGTATCTCCCAGGGGTTTGTCTGTCTTTTGGCCCTTTGTCTGGATCTTTCAGCTGACTGTTCCAAAGCGCTGACACTGGAGACGTAACGTCCTTATGTCAGTGCTGTAAATCTTCTTTGATGTGTCGTAAGACTGGCCATTGCAATACTGGCCACTACTACTACCACTACTACTCCTACTACTACTACTATTACTCGTACTACTACTACTACCACTACTACTACTACTACTACTACTACTATTACTACTACTACTATTACTACTACTACTCCTACTACTACTACTACTCCTACTACTACTATTACTACTACTACTCCTACTACTACTACTACTACTACTACTCCTACTACTACTATTACTCGTACTACTACTCCTACTACTACTATTACTACTACTACCACTACTACTACTATTACTACTACTACCACTACTACTCCTACTACTACTATTACTCCTACTACTACTCCTACTACTACTATTACTCCTACTACTACTCCTACTACTACTATTACTCCTACTACTACTATTACTCGTACTACTACTCCTACTACTACTATTACTCCTACTACTACTACTACTCCTACTACTACTACTACCACTACTACTCCTACTACTACTCCTACTACTACTATTACTCCTACTACTACTACTACTACTACTACCACTACTACTCCTACTACTACTCCTACTACTACTACTACTACTACTACTACTACTACTACTACTACCACTACTCCTACTACTACTACTATTACTACTACTACTCCTACTACTACTACTATTACTACTACTACTCCTACTACTACTACTATTACTACTATTACTACTATTACTACTACTATTACTACTACTTCTACTACTCCTACTACTCCTACTACTACTAATAATAATAATAATAATAATAAAGTATACTTTGAGTAAAAACACCGAGCCTCTCTAACAAAATAGCTTCAAGCAAAGGAAATGACATCATCGTCAGATGAACTGCTGATGAATCATTCTTAGTTTGATTTGCATCATTTTAGTAACCTTGGAGTTCCAGTTAATATAACGACACAGTACTTCTCTACTCAGAGGTTGTGATTTTTGCAAAACTCTCAAGGTCTGCTTCTACTTCTCGTTTTTTTTTTTTGTTTTTTTTTGCCTCCTTGGGGAAATGAGACGTATCCTGAGATATGTGCGGCACCGACATGCTCCACATCTGCTTCTCATCAACTCTGACTTCAGGAAACAATGGGAAAGTGAGATCAGCTTTCCAGTCCCTCCCTCGCCGAGGTGCTGCCCTAGAAAACCTTGGGATACTCTGCGCTCTGTTGCTGTGCTGATTTGATTTCTGTTTTGTGTGTGTAGTAAAAAAGACCTACTTTTAGAACGTTCCTCATGTACAGACTTGAGCTACTCAGAATTAAAATGATAACATAAAACAGATTTAAAAAAAAAAAAAAAAAACGTACTTAGCTTTCCAAAACCCTTTTGTCAGTCAGTTCTTTCGTTTGATGCAGTCAGCGATTTTGATGCAACACCCTGTGTTTGACGCACTTACAGAAAAGGCCCTTAATTACAGCCACATGTTCAGCTGAATCATACAGTTAAAGATCTACAAGCCTGCCCATGACACTTTACCAAAAGCTGACATTAAATACAGTCAGCAAAGCTGCATTGGGAAAACTGACGTGCAAGAAATATGACAATTTCCTCCTCACTATACACCAGAGTTTCCTCTACGCTGTCTCTCACTGGAGTGGTTGACATTTGGCTGGTATAAAATATGGTTTTAAATCACTTTATGGTAGGGGTTTGTCACAACGTCACACTCTCACACCATCTCAACTGAGCTTTTGGGTCTGAAAGTCCATTAGTGCATTTATAAAAATCTTCCTTTTCTACCTGTTGCTCAAGTAGCTTCAGTAGGCTAGCAAGTTTGTTTAACAACCAGAGAACTAAATAAAAATCCTACTCTCTAATGACTTTTTCAAAGCAAATATCTTCTTGGCTCCACTTTTTGGTGTAATTGAAATGGAAAACGTTACTGGCTAATTAGCTAGTTCTCCAATACCGAGTACGAAGTGTTAGGCTAACACATATTAAGTTGTTAGGTCATTTGTACTAGCTGATCGTCACTCATGTGGTCAAAACTTCAATCACTTATAGTTTTATACACAACTATAGCAACTAATAAAGTATGATTTTGGTTTTCCAATGGTTTGTTCACAACCAGTGGAGAAATGATCTTCCTGAGTTCCCTGCTGAAAACAAAAATAAAATAAATATAAAACAATAGAAACCCTCATAGAATTTGTTTTTTGATGGTTAGAATGGGAATTATCTTGGTTTTAATGGAAACTGTAATGGTCCCTGTGGGTCTCTACTGGTAATCTGTTACCTTCTATAGGTGGCATGTTATGTCTAGTGGATATCGTTAATGGTTTTAATGGCTAGCTGATTGTTTGTAATGTTATTTGTAGTGGAAGCCATTAGAATTCCTGTGATGGTGTCTATTGTTTTTTGTTTGTTTGTTTTCAGCAGGGTTCAAACCAGTCACCATGCTAATGGTGTGCTAAAGGGGTGCAGGAGTGTCAGCATTCGAACCAACTGAATGCCGTTTATTCAGTGAAATGCAGCATATCATGGTGTGTTTTGGTTTGCTGAATGAAACCACCACTCTGAAGTTTGTACAGATGTTCTTTTACTTTTTTTGATGTCAAATCGTCCCTCCCAGAATCCTTTAACTTGTCATATATATACGATATACTGTATCTGTTCGGTGCGCTGAGATTTAGCACCACCTTGTGCTCATGTGGATAAAATAAAAGAAACGAAGCTTAGCAGTGAGGTGTATGTTGGGAAAGGAAGTGTGTTTTAGGACATTTTTCATCACTTGGCATCTTAAAGTCTTAAAGTGAGTCTAAGAGAAGAGCTACATCAAATCAAGGACGTGGACACGCCACTGGGTCTCGGGACATGCCGTAATGTCCTGAGCTTTTCAGAGTGATATTATCGTGCTTAGTACCCAAAAATAAAGTTTACTATAAGGTCTGATTATATAGTGTATACACAGGAACTGTTAATAAGCACACACACACACACACACACACACACCAACAAGCATAAACACAAGTATACCTATGTGATAAGTAACAAAGTAAATTTAGTAGTACTTTAAGTCTCTGCTACTTAGTAATTTCTAGAAAGTATTAACTCCTCAAAACATTACTATACATACAAAGCATTATTAAGCGTATTGTACAGTAGTGATGATGATTTATTCAGTAAATACAGAGAAAGTAATAGAAGGATGAGATTAAGGAGCAAATGAACTGTGCGAAACATCAACATTTCAATCCAGAGTGCTGGAGTTTGTCAAACAGACAAATGTTTTGAAGTTCTAACATGACTGAATTCTTAATTTGGAAATTTCAACATTCAATTTTGGAGCATTTGAAATATATTACCTAAAAGGCTACACATCTGTATTTATTTACAGCATGTTGAATGACATGGGGAAAAAAAAAAAAAAAAATTGGAAAAGAAATCATGAAATAAATAACTACTAACTATTAAAAATAAATACATAAAATAAAGTTGGCAAAAAAGCAAGTTTTTTAAAAAATATATATAATTAAAAATAATAAATAAATAATAGTAATCTTTAAAAAACAAGAACCCAAAAAACAACTGTATTCAGGTTCAACCAACCCAGGGACAGGTGAAGACAATCAAGCCTGAGATACACAGATTATGAACTGATATACACCTGAAAACTGAATTACTGAATCTGCATTTTAACTTTGTAAAAGGTATTTGAGTGTAGATCAGGACCTGCCTGATCCATCCTGATTCCCTACCTCTGGATGGAGCTTTCATCAACTGGAGGCTACATTCCACCACTGCGAATGACCCCAAGCAGTGCAGCCTGGAGATTGCTGAGGATGGTACCGCTTGAAGTACCATGGAAATGGTTTTGGACCTC
>JANDJT010000071.1:3549887-3560891 GCA_024331685.1 Stegophilus panzeri | reverse complement strand
GCTCGCTCAATAGGGATAAATTCACACACTTAAAATCTCTATCCTGTGTTTATATATTTCTGTAAAGCTGCTTTGAGCCAATGTCCATCGTTAAAAGCGCTATACAAATACAATTGAAAAGATTTTTTTTTTTGAAAACGTGAATGTTTTTTCAATATGAATATCAGAACACTAAAATAAGCTACTCTGAATTTCAAGGAGGTTCATTCAAAAGTAATAAACTACAGAAGTAAGCTTTTTAAACTAATATAATTCAGTGCTATGAATTCAATGCTGTTTTCACTTCATTATTAAGAATTTAATGGCTTTTAACGTTACATCGTTATGCCTCTTTTTTTCGTCCATACAAATCGATGTGAAAGTTAACGACAGTGTCTTAACTGATTTGATATTTCAGTACAGGAAGCCTGCAGTCTTTTTATGATGAAAAATACCCAAACACAGGAAACCCGTGATCTCTGTTGCTTCCACTTTGGAAAATGAGTGTGTGGACTTCCTTCCTTAAGAAGTGCCATTACAATGGACCTGAAACTGAAAAAGTCTGAAACCGAAGTGGATCTAAACACAAGTGAAAGCACAATGAACTCAGTGTGCTACAGTCGTGAATTTAATGCCTTGTGCTAAAAACTATTTGTAGTTTTTTACAAACCATCTGAGGAATGTTCGAGGACACGTTCATGACGCACGATGCCAAAAATTCTTCTCGATGGATGTTTGTTTATACCATTCTGGCCTTGGCGTGTCATCTCCAAGGTACGTTTCCCTTACTTCTGCTTTACTTTTTAATGTGTGGTGTCTTTTTTTTTTTACTTTTTTGGTTTTTGTTGTGGTCTTCAAGTCAGTTTTGGGGAATGTTTTGTTGTATCTTTAAAAGAGACATTAATGTTTATAAACACAATTGTCACACTGTGTCCGTACACTTAGTTTGGTTTCATCAACGTTCAGAAAGATCTAGAAGTGATCTGAAGGTAATAAGTAAGGAAGAAAACACGTGGGGTCATGCTGTGATGGTATTATGAACCCGAGTTACCTTTAACACTCTGAAGTTGATTATTTTCCAATAACAGCACAACCCAAAGTGTTTTATATCTCTAATACCACAGCAAATTATTAATGATTACAATTTTTGATTTATTAATGAAGGACACATGATACTTTTCATCCATTAATAGTATAATACATTGAAAAGTTGTGGAACATCTGCAGTGTTCATGCAGTTAGTTTCTGTTGTCACTTCCCTCACCAGCCTCACTTTTTTTTATTAATAAGACAAAACTGCAGCTTGTCATGTTACTGTGAAAGAACCTTCTCGTGTCAGAAAAATGACTGACACTGGAGACTCCTTCCATAAAAGTTCAAGAATTCAACAGTTCTGTGGTGTTTAATGAATAAAAATGACTGCTATATTGCCTTCATTTGACTTACCACACTTTTAATTCCTTCGCTTACAGTGTGTGTGAGCGAGTGTGTGCCTGCGGTGTTAGCGAGCCGTAGGAACCTGTACAAACCCGAAGGGCAAAGCATGTCTCTGTCGTGTGACGTCCTGCACTGTGGACAGAAATGGACAGGAGGATGGGGGATCAGACAAGGACATTTCATGTTCCTCACCCCATCTCCACGAGTCCACCTGTACAACGAAACCATCACATACAATACCACGCGCCTCTTCCTCGACATCCAAAACCTCAACCAATCAGATTCTGGGGCGTACCAATGCAACATCAAGTGGGAGGAGAGCAACAGTCAGGGTCATGTCATACAGGTCAATGTGACTGCAGGTAGCGTTGATCACTTCAGTACGTATCAGATATCTGTTCTCTACAAATTTCACCTAATGTGGATTTGGGTTATTATTGGAGTAAAGAAATATATTAGAATATAATTAATTAGAATTATTTAATGAATATCATTAACATGTTTATCCCAAATAGCTGTCACTAGCTTTATCTGAAACAGAGGACAAAATGAATCAATCAATGATGCAATCAATAAATTTATCTAACCATCCATCCATCCATCCACCAAAAAGACAGCCATATATCTAATTTTTTTCAAAATAGAGAATAACCCAGAACCCTTTAAAATATACACCAAGCGGCCATAACATTAAAACCACTGACAGGTGAAGTGAATAACGTTGATTATCTCATTACAATGGCACCTGTCAAGGGGTGGGATATATTAGACAGCAAGTTACCAGTCAGTTCTCAGTCTGTTAGTAAGCATAAGGATCTGAAGGTGGCCTGGTGTGATGAATCAGGTTTTCTTTTACATCATGTCACGTCACTTACCTGGGCAAGAGATGGCACCAGGATGCACTATGGAAAGTATGCAAGCCGGCGGAGGCAGTGTGGTGCTTTGGGCTGCTGGGAAACCTTGGATCCTGGCATTCATGTGGATGTTACTTTGACACGTAATACCTACCTAAACATTGTTGCAGACCAAGTACACCCCTTCATGGCAACGGTATTCCCTAATCTCAGTGGTCTCTTTAGCAGGATAATGCGCTCTGACACACTGCAAAAACTGTTCAGGAACGGTTTGGGGAACATGACAAAACGTTCAAGGTGGACTCGGCCTCCAAATTCCCCAGATCTCAATCCAATCGAGCATCTGTGGGATCTTCTAGACAAACAAATCCGATCCATGGAGGTTCCACCTCGCAACTTACCGGACTTAAAGGATCTGCTGCCAGGTCTTGGTGCCAGATACCACAGCACACCTTCAGAGGTCTTGTGGAATCCATGTCTCGACGGGGCAGGGCTGTTTTGGTGGCACAAGAGGGACTTACACAATATTATGCAGGTGGTTTTAATGTTATGGCTGGTCGGTGTATATCACAATGTGGTGATTTTAGAAACTGTAATACCATCATGCAACAACAATAATAAGAGATATGTTTGTGATACGTAGTGCTTTTATTTTTGTTTCTGAAAATCCGTTATATATGGATGATTTACAATTATGTTAATCAATGTTTTTTTTTTTTTTTTTGTAACTAATTTACAAATTTTAATTAATTAATTTATTAATACATTTACAATCAATTACACTTTTTTTCTTCACATTTCAATTGATTCATTGAAATGTATATTATTTCTTTGTTTCTGAAATTCTGATCGTTACAAAAGGATAACGGAATATGTAAACTATGTTTATTATATAAATGACCATCAAGAAAATTATATATAAAAGGTCATATAAAATTCAGATCCAATATAAAATGATGACCGTTCCAAACACTTTCCGTAAATGTATTCTGAAAAACACTGGAATGCAAGTTAAACATTTGGTTGTGGAACTTGCATAAAAGCAGGTAGACAGATAAACAGACAGACAGACAGACAGACAGATATGCCTATTCACTGAAAAGGTCCGGACTGGAAAGGGCTTCAAGTGCAAGTCAGTTTCATCTGTAAATACTGTACTTTTTTCTTTGTTAACAGTAGCGTCATTATTACTATCATCACTCAAAATACTGTATGCTAAAGGAGATTAATATTATTTATTGTAATGTTACATGAGTAATTTAGCAGACAAATATTCACATTCATATAGGTAGGTGGGGAGCAGGGAGACAGGAGTGGTAGTGCGGACAGCAACAAAAATGAGTCATAAAAATGCAGTAACATTTTATTAGGATTTTTCTAAAAAGATATTGTCGTAATGTAATTTATTATTGTACTATTTTTGTACTGTTTAATGCTTTTGTTGTTGTTGTTGTTTTTTTTTCAAATGAAGGTGGAGGCAGTCAATCTAGCACTAGCTCTGGTGCAGTGATTGATCACACATCAGATTCAGCCAGGGAGTGAAATGACAGGTAGATGATTGAGAAAGACATTACAATGCAGCCGACTGTGAGAGTGAAAGCCAGAGGTTACATGGAGACATTACTCAGATATGAACCCATACTCACAGCGCAGAGTGTCCTTCGAATATTTGCTCAAACTACACCACTGTCAAAGTAGCTTCAGACGAGCGGCATGGACTTGCTGACTGCTCAACGCATGGTTAGGGGAACTGAAGACAACTTGAAAAGGTTCAGCTGGGATTTTGAAGGTCTACAGGAGCAGGATGATTATGACTTTGAAGGTCAAGATGCCGTCCCAGAAAAAAGGCAAAGAAAAAAGAAATCCATGCCAGGTGAGGTGGCAACTTTCAGGATGAGCCACTTTCAGATTCTTTGAAAGAATATAGAGTCAAAGTCCACAACGCCGTCATGGACTCTGTCCATCTACCACTGATACACAGCAAGCGCACCTCTGTGTTCAGATTTTGCCTGCATGGATCCTAAAAATTTTGCTGGAATACAACAAAATGGGCTCCCAAAGTCAGCTCTAGTAGAACTTAGCAAATTTTTGATCATCTTTGATGATCGTGCCACAGTGGAGACATTACAGGCAGACCTGACAAACTTGGCAACAGACTGGGAAAGGCTGAAGATGTCAACTTTGGATAGCTATAGTGTAAAGACAGTGAAGGCGCTCTCAGGAGAAGATGCCAACCTTTCAGGTGCTGATGTGAGCTTGGAGTTGGTGAGCACAGTTTGATCGACTTGCAAAAACTGTGCAATATGTTGCCATATCCTGCTGTCTAAATGCAACCTTCTCACTGATACCTATCATGTCAATGGACTGGGTTACAAATTTTTGTTGACAAGAAGCCTGTGAAAGAAGCTTCTCCAAGTTGAAGCTTGTGAAGAACAGACCTCTATTAATCAGGAACACCTTGAGGCTTTCATGTTAATGTCAACAGAGAGGGAGATACTTGTTGGAACTGACATTGACAACATTGTTGAGAAAGTCTTACACAACCTGCTGACCTTCTAAGCTGACCTTTTTGTTTGACCTCTCTTGTGCAGTTAATGTACATTTATGAGTGAGAAGTACAGTAGAGAGGTAACAGCAGCTTTGGAGTTCTAACATAAACGCTTGGTGTAACGTTCTGTGCAGATCCATGTAATCTGACATTAGGACTGCTTTACTTCTAGGATGGTTGTTTATGTTTTTATGTGAATGTCATACTGTGTAGTAAATTGAATTTACGGGTTGTCCGTGGTTTCTAAATTTGCTTTGGGTGCATAGGATGGGTGCCTGAAATCGTGTCCCAGTCCGGCCCTGTCACTGCCTCAGAACTAACCTCAACATTGAATCTAAAAAAAAACAACAACAACAACAACACAGAATAGAAAAGAAAAACAAACTTCAGTTGAATGAAATGAAAGGTCAATAAGCCTAACTTGCATGCTTGTCTTGTTTTTGTCGTAGTGCCTGAACCCACAGGGAGGAAACTTTCTTACAGGTTGTTGGTTTGTGGTGCAGCCAGTCTGTGTTTTCCTCTGGCTCTCGTTCTGGCCTGCTGTTTTTCCTCCCGGCCTGCACATCCCGTCCCTCCTCCACGCTCCCGAAACAGCTGTGAGATCTTAATCTTACACTTAATAACCTTCTCATCCTGCCAGTGTGTGAAGACAGCCATATTTCCTGTCCATGTTCTGTCTTGCTATTGAAATGGATGACAATCCATTTCAGTGAACAGCTTCATGCCATGTTATTAACAGCTTCCTTTTTTTTTTTTTTTTCTTTCTTTCTGTCTGTAGCCACAGCTCGGGTCAAACCAAAAGCTGATGTAAGTATTTCTACTACTCTACATGTTCTCTCTAATAATCTTTCAGCTCATCTGAATCCTTCATTACTTTTGAGTTTCGTGCTGGAGCTACGAGGATAACGTAGATAACAGATCATGGAAGTCTGTTTCATCTAAAAAGTTTCTATAGATATGTGCATTCAGAATTTCTGACGTGGTTTAGAGCAAAGTCAACTACAAACATGAACAAACCTTCACCGTATAGCTGAACACTTGAATATTATGAAGCTATCTACGACAACAAGAATGACCGACGTGTAACGAATCGGCTCTTTGAGTCGGCACGTCCAGGTGAATTTTCAAAAGCCGGCTCACATGAATCGTTGTTTTAAACAGACATCCGATGCTCTTAGTCTTGCAGTGTAACTTAATCAATATGTTTCCACGGAAACTTCTTTTCAACATCAGAGCCTGAACGGTGAGACGTTGAGTTTGATTCTCTGATTTAACGATTAGATAAATAGATTGTGTTTTGAAAATGTAATTATGGTGCTATTTTATTAATTAGCGGGTAGAGTAAGAGCTCATAAAACAATATCAGTCAAGAACAATCAGGGGCTAGAACAATATGGAAACTGTGCCTGGTTTAGGAAGAAGAAGAAGAAGAAGAAGAAGAAGAAGAAGAAAAAGAAACGACAGTGAATCGTTTGGGAGCCAAAAAGGAGTTGACTCTTTTCAGTGAACAGAGCCAAATGATTTGACTCACTGAAAACAGTCCGAAAGCTGGAAGTGATGTAATTAATTAATTAATATTTCCTGTGATGCTTAACAAAGAATATTTTTAACATAAATTAACAATGTTCAACAAATATATACATTTTGGGGATTCATTTATTAACGTTTTTAAATGAGTGAGATATACTTGCATGCTTATCTCTAGTGACACTTCACTTACAGCTTGTGTCATCACACTGACATAAATATGTCATGAAATATGTCATTGCGTCACTGCTGTGAGTTGCTATGGCAGTTTACATTTAGTAATACAAGAGTGTCATGTTACCTGTAATTGCCATAGCAACAGACAGTTTAATGCTAATTATGTTGTGTTCTCCAGTTAGAAAGAGCACGTTATATGAAATTTGTGTAATAAAAACGTCTCATGCTAACCAATGTAACAAATGCTAAAACATGAACTACAATAAACTTAGCAAAAAAATAATAAAAACTAGCATGTAACATACGGTACACATTATGGCTTCTATCAACAATTATTTGTAATAGTAAAGTCACTACTATTAGACTGGACATGAAATGACATGAAAATGACATCTTATGACACATTATAACCATGTTATGTCAGTCTTATGATGCAGGATTTAAGTAAAGTGTTACTGTAGCTACAGTACATTAGCCTTGTAGCTTCAGTGCAAAACAAAAGAAGCAAACATCAGACCTCGAGCTGATCGACTAGTTTTGGAAAATTGTGTGAATCTGATTGTTTGCGGAACTTATCTTTTGATTATATAAACTGTTGGGGAATTTTGGTTAAAACATGAGCATGTGGGATTGATTATTTGAGCAGGTGGTGTATGCGGTTGTGGCTCTGGATCGTCCAAGACAGCAGAGAACAACTCAAGCGAGGACGGCCAGGACGGCAGTGGTTTACTCCAGTGTGAACTTCTCCAACGCTTAATCCTCACAGGAGGACGACTGGTGTTTTAAACACTTTTTTAAACGCTTTCACGCTGTGATTAAGGTGTTATTCTCAGTAACTCAGGATAAAATAGCAACTCTACTGGAAAACATCCTTAGAAGTCGAACAGAAAATGAACTCAACGTCTTCTGATCAATCAGAATTAAGAATCTCACAGCAAGACTGTAAAAATGAAATGAATACTTTAGCTTAAAATGAAATGTACAGTTTTCCCACTTACCACAATGCAGCTGATCAGCCAAAACATTTACGCTCATGTTTTGCTGTATTTAGGTATGGGGCTAATGTAGCTAGCAAGTAATAGAAGCTTAAGGCTACCAGTTTAGCATTATGCAAATTGCCTCAAGATTATCTCAATCAGACTAATGTGATTTCCAGCACTGTATGACACAGATATATATATATTTAAAAAAGGCTAGGGATTTTAGGTTTGCAATTCAGATGCTAATATAAGTTTTTTTTTTATTTGTCTATTTGGTATTTTCACAGAGCTAGTCTGTTATTTTATCAAGCTGCGTATGGTGTTGCTGAGCCAAATGTGTGATGACTGATATGGTTTGCACCATGCTAATCATGCTAGCTGTACACTTACATCTCACACTGTAGCTACATTAACCTCTGAAGATGCAAATATCAGACACCAAACACTGAATTATTGATGGTACAATTGGAAAAATATTTTTCAATTTTACTTTTGGCTAAACTATTCCTTTAAACACACTGCTCATCGACTGTTTGCTTTAAAGGACGTAAATCGATAGCTAATTGTTTTTTGGTTGTTGTTTTTTTGCCCTCTTAATTGTTTCTTACAAACCAGTGGAAAACATGGTTAGGATCACATCTGTATTATATATTTTTTTTTATTATAAGCTGACTGTAAAATGTGAAAATATGTGTAAATAAATGCAATACAATGTAAAAATAAAGAGAGCTCAAAACACTAAGTTGCTATTTTTTCCATAGCATATATTTTTTTAACAGTATCTGCGCTGGCTGAGAGAGCCGGCTGCTCTCGTATCGCTATCGCGGTACGTTGATGGCATACGTCACAGTGACGTGGCGTCGGCGCCGTCTCAAGTCGGACAAAAATTCTAACCGGCATGCACTGCTTCAAGTCAGAAGTCGATCGTTCTGCCAACGCCGCATGAACTCAAACACAGCTAAACTTTTCTCAGCTTTGTCGCATCGCTGGACACGTCCACATCTAGCCACCAATGGTCGCTATCAGTCATGTTGCCGGAAGTCAGCAGCACTCACTGAAAATGAATGGTCTCCGGTCACTTTGTCTCTGTATGTGTGAACGTACTGTACCTTCATCCTTGGCCTCGTGGTCACTTCTCTGACTCTCTTTACCTAGTTGCGGACTTTCGGTTGATGGCCTGTTCTAGACAGAGTTGAGGTTTTGACACTCTTTCAATTGCTTTTAATGTCGTGCCGCTGGATGTTCAACTTTTGGAACTGTTTTTTATAAGCCCTGACTGATCTGACTTTATCAGAACTTTATCATGGAATTGGTTTGATAGCTCCGTGATCTTCATAATGGTCGTTATTTAGGTATATAAAACTGGTGTATTTATATTGAAATCACATGACACTTTACTTGCACTAATCTCAATTTATCACACCAGAGCTAATTTATTATATATTTTTGCAAACTATATTGGTTTTTTTGCCCCCATTTTAATATTATGGGATATTTTATGTAACTTCAATCCTAATTAAGTTTATTTCAGTTCCAGGTTGTAACACTACAAACTGTGGAATAGCTCAGGGGGAGTAAATACTTCTCCAACACTGTAGCTCTAGCTAGCGTTAGACGTTTGCCATTTATTACACAGGCTTTGCAAATGCGTGTGAATTTCTTTATCTTTATGATTGAAGGGACGACGTATTTGACACAAAATACAACATTTTATTTCATAATAAATTCTCAATGGCACAGTACATAACCAAATATACATATACAGGAATAATCTTTAAATTATCTGCAGTTATTTACGTCTCAGTTTACTCTGCAATTATGTTTTACAGACATTGGAACAAGGTTTAAAAGCAATAAATTATGTCAGTATCAAACTAAAACTCCTGAGCAGTAGCAGCGCTACTCCACACACACTCTCTGCCCAAACGTTCCGGTACACACTCCGCTGTGGACAGGTATACGCCATGTGCTTTAAGCTCTCACTACAGGTAAAGCGTACACTGTACACCGATTTACTCACTCACAACCTACCGTCTGAAAACGTTTCAGATTCTCACACGTCAGAAAGTGCTTTTTTGCTTGCTCGTTATAGAAATGAAAATCAAACCACACATTCACAAGTCACTTTTTTTACTTTTCTTTTTTTTTTTCTTCTTCTTTTTTTTTTTTTTTTTTTTTTTTTAAACATAAACAAAGTACCGGAGTGCTGGAGCTATTATTTTTTGGCATATGTACAATTCAAGTCAAGGGAAGATAAAACTGAATAAAATAAGATTTTTCTTTCTTTATGAGAGTCTAGAGGAAAAAAAAAAATAAGGCATAATATCGAGGTGGGATATTTTCTCGGTATTTTCAGAGCGGGATCTTAGGCTTGAACTCTGAAAAACACATACACAGTCCTCCCTCACTCTTACACACTCTCTGTTAAAGGTTTATGATGATAGCTAGCTAGCATGGCATACTAACATTAAATATTAGCTAATTTAGTCATTGTTGGATAACTAGCATTAACCCCAACTAGTGTAACAGTTCTTAGCTAGCTAATTAATTGCCAGTTAGCTAATTGGATCTTAGAATTATTATGAAAAGACATGGTTAGACGTTCTGCTGCTATATTGAAATTGTATTCGCTCGTTTTATTAGTTTAAAAATCTCAGTTAGCTCTTAATGTTGGTTAGCTAACATAAACATAAGCATCATGTTAAATATTAGGTAATGTAGCTATTGTGAACTAACATTAACCTCTGACTGGTGCAGCAGTTCTTAGTTAGCCAGCTAACATTACCACCTAGTTACTTTAGCTAATGTTACCTAATATTAGCTAGCTAACTAACATTAACTGCTAGATAATTTAGCTAGAGTTAACCAACATTAACCTCTGACTAGTGTAGCTAATTCCTTGCCAGTTAGCTAATTTAGCTACTGGTAGGTAGGGGGTCATTCCTATGTTTCCAGGATCCTATGTTCCCCAGTTATATATTTTGTTAACACACATCAAGTAAAGTTTTCCGAAAGGTTTTACGTACTCAGGACTCATTTTCCCAGGGCCCTATTAAATTTATGACCTTTTAACTTTAAACACCAAAGACACATTTAAATGAATAACAACATAGATTAGGTTAAAATCTATCCTTCATCTACATTTGAAATTTATGAATGTTATGAACTTGGAAAATTAACCAGGTTGCACATGCTGAACTCTTATTTGCGCTGCTCTGAAAATAGCTGTTAGTCTTCATACATTCATACATTTCAACTCCATGCACAGTGTTGGGTAAGTTACTCAAACAAATTAATCCACTACAGATGACTAATTACTACTTTAAACTTGTAATCCGATTACGTTACTGATTACTGCGTGTAAAAAATAATCAGGTTACTAAGTACTTTACTTTCTCGTTACTTTCAAAACCTATCAAACCTACAAAAATACACTACGAAGTGAAACTCGTAGTTCTTTCAGTCATTTTAGCGCGCGTCGATGTATGACACGGTCAGAAAA
>JANDJT010000071.1:3520312-3536514 GCA_024331685.1 Stegophilus panzeri | reverse complement strand
AGTGGAGAAGTTCAACAAAACAGACTTCATGTAAAAACTGTAATGAATTTTCCTGGTTACACAAATGCACTATTTGAGCATGTAGTATTTAGCACATTTATACAAGGGATTTATTTATAATCGCACTATCCCGTGTTACCCAGATGAAGATGGGTCCCCTTTAGAGTCTGGTTCTTCTCAAGGTTTCTTCCTCATATCATCTTAGGGAGTTTTTCCTCACCACCATCGCCTCTGGCACGCTCATTAGGGATAAATTCATACATTTAAAATCTATATCCTGAATTTATATATTTCTGTAAAGCTGCTGTGGGACAATGTCCATTGTTAAAAGCGCTATACAAATAAAACAATTGAATTGAATTGAATTAGCATGTAATGCCAACTTCCACCACAAGGGGCAACAAAGGATTAGAGTAAACTGTGAGAAGTATTATGTATTATGAAATAGTGCCCTACTCCCTATCCTGCACTGGATATTCTTCACTATGCTAACAAATATAATTTATAAAATGACAAAACTCCCAAATGGTAGGAGGGTAACAAGCGTTTTCCCCTAGTTGTTGAAATGCTATTTTTCCCCCTCCAGTTCTACAAAGGGTGAAAGGGAATTTGGTATCTTACTGTTAGCCAATAAGCTCACGATACCTTTCAGGGCTTGAATGCATATAGAGTATATGCCTTTTAACAAGAAAATATAGTGTTAAAGAATCAGTTTGTAATTTTTAGACACTTGTACTTTGAACTGTAGAACATGACAAGCCTTCCCATTCCCTTCCCAATTGACCCTCTCCAACCCCTCTTTTTAAAGTGAAAGGTTCAGGGAAATGATCTGGCTAGGGGTGGAGCTTATTTCTGGGCCAGAAAAATATTAACCAAAGCCTGAAATGACTCAAACTAGCCAGATAATTGCAAAAATAAACCAACAGTTATTCTAAATTGTCTTTGAAAGCATGTGATTATTATAAGTCCACAAACAAATGATCATGATGTCAGAGTTGCACACCACACCTTTAATATAATTTCAGAGTTCTCTAGGTTCACCTAGCGAAAGCATTTCCATACATTAGAGGCATGTTTTAGTGTAATAAGTCATCCTCACCTTGAAGGACTCCAGCAGACCTCCATGGGCTCCGTTCTCCAGTTTGTCCTCCCCTGTGACTGAACCCACCCCCATCGTGGCCTGGGTCTGTCTGTGCAGCTCATCATGCAGATTATCCAGGAGTGCCGCTCGCGTCCTTCCCTGAAACACACACAAATACACATGCACTCATCAGGGTAGTCTTATAATCATTCGAATGAATGACGTAGCTACTAGTTGTTTGTTTGTTTCTCAAATTTAGCAGCCGGTCAACATTTTCACCAAGCAAAACCCATCATTGATTATTTCCTTGATTTCATCAGCTCAACTTTAATTCACCATCATTTATATTGAATCTGTTTTATCAACAACATTCATATCGACATAGAATCTGTATATAGTTTATAATAAAAACTCCAGCATCAGCAGTTTCACCAGCTAACACCTGCTAACGTCTAATGAAACCCCACATAGCTTACTATTAATATAATGAAAGCATCTGCTTGATTATGCCTGTAGTTGCGTAAAAACATGCAGTGTTGTTCTTGCTCACCTCCAGCTTGGCAAACTTGTCAGACTTGTAGCAAGCGTTCTCAGCATTGATCAGTTTTGTGAGCAGAAATTCACGGAACTCGGGACCCTGTGAAGTGAAGGGACAAAACCAGTATTTGATGAGTATTATTCTCATCCTCCAGAAGTATGCAAAGACACAGCTTTTAATGCTCGATCACCTTTTTAAAAACGGCACGATTTGGTAGAGGTGGGCCAAACGGCGGGACGTCTTCTCGAGCCGTGACAGAAACCTGGGGCACGAATCAGAAAGACAGATTATCAGGAGTTTATCAGGTGTGGACAAATCTGGGACGAGCAGATTACCTTGTGGACAAGCAGGATTAATAGGTCTAATCAGTTACACAGTTTTCACTACAGAAACCAATCAATAAAAATAACATAATATCTTGAAATAGCAAGTGGGATTGAAATAGCGGCATATCACATCAACTTTTTTCACAACTTGTGCTTCAGGTGCACTTACCAGAGAAAGACATATTTTATTTGATATGTCTGTTTAAATATAACATGTTCCAATTACTCCATATGTTTCAGCATGCATTCTGGTCTTCAGTAGGAAATGTTCTGGATTTTTATACTAAACTAATTTGTACAGAATAGAGAAAAAAAAAAGTGGAACCAGGAATTTGAGTATTCACGGATTTTCATTAGTTAATGCGTTTAGTTAGATAACTAGCGCATCAGAATTTGGGATTAACTTATGTTAACCTTTTAGGTTTCCAGGTAGACAAAACATAAGTCTGGGCAAGCTTTCACTTGCTAATGAATTTAGGATTTGTCCATCCCTGTTGATCAGTGGTCTGAATGGTTTAAGGGACGTTCTGAGTGTTCAGTACCTTGTAGGTGGTGTGATCAGTACAGGGGTTTTCAGCCTGCACTAACACATAGGCATGGAGGAAGTTAGACGCGATCATGTCGGGTACAAACGGAGTGGGTTCTTCCTGGAAAACCGCAGCCACGATGTCGTTCCCGATGTGTCTCTTCCTCTGCAGCTACAACATACAGCGTTAGATTCAGCACTGAAGCTCGACCGCAGAACACTTCTTTAAAATGGTCTTACATCAACTCTAATGTCTAGAGCAAGAATCTATTACGCCATCATGTTTCTTACACAGTAAAGCTTTCTGGAAAACAAACAAACAGAGCTCTCTGATTGGAGATTGAGTGTCTACCTGCTGTACGTCTCCCTCCGTGAAGGGAAGTTTCGTCGAGACGTGGAACATGATTTCTCGGTTTCGGAAAACAGTGTAGACTGACTGAGTTCCTGTTTGTCCATGAGACACGTCCAGACCACCACGGAACCTGAAAGCCAAGGTAACATCCAGGAAATTATGTAACAAATACATACACATTTACACTGCCAATCAGAAGTTTTGAAACACCTGGAGGGTTTTATGTTTTTATTCCAGTTTATTCCACAGCGCTGTTCGATAGACGTCGTCACAAAGCAGCTTTACAGAAATCCGTAGATTTAGACCCCTAATGATGGTGAGGAAAAACTCTCTGAGATGACAGGAGGAAATCGAACAATAGTCCTGGGAATGTATGTGTGCGTACAATACATAGTCATTCATTTGTGGATTTGTCTGGCAAAAAAAACCTGCTTAATCCCAAAGACTTCGAACAACAAAGACACGGTTGGTGTCTGATATTTGCTTCTTTGGATTTGCACCAGAGCTAATAATTATAACTAATAGGGATGGGAAACATAATAAGTTGTTAAAATCCATCACAATTTATTCTTAAAAGATTGTACATTGATGCACAAAATATTATAATGACCGTTACAAAGATACTGTATATGTATGCTTTTTGATTGAACTAAATTGGTTGATATCTCCCTCCACTGGCTTCCTGTAGCTGCCCGTATCAAATTCAAGGCCTTTATGCTCACGTACAAGCCCTTGTCTGAAACAGCACCCCCCTCTACCTCAACACGCTCCTGAAGGCTTACGTTCCCTCACGCAATCTCATGAAAAGACATTACGTCGTTGGGTGGGATGATATGACACAAAGACATTACACTATTTTAAAACACGTAACATTTTTTTTGAATAATGTGCCAACAAGTAGATATTTACAGTGGATTTTGGGCGAGACGGATTTTCATTAGCGGCGTACTGTGGCTGAGATAAAGAAGCAAAGGTTGTTTGGAGTAAGAAGAGATTGGTGTAATATTTTCTGTGATTTTTGATCACACTTAAATCGTAATTTCATTAGGTGTGCGTGTGTTGTGTTGCGATGTTGAGTTACCCTTTAAAATCCTGCAGCTCTATGTTGTCTCCCAACACACTGAGAAATTCGGCAAATGCCGGCGTCTCTTCGTTATTCCCAAATAACTCTTCTTCAGACGTCTGAGACAGAAGGAGGGAACAGAAATGTGAGAAAGGTGTGGAAAAGTGTAAAAACTCTGGTGTTGGGTTCTTGCATATTTAACCTGAATGCTTTTGAGTAACATTCGGTGTCACTCACCTGGCCAAACTTCTGATATATGACCCCGAACTTGAAGGTGTTATTGACTTCGTGCTCGTCGAAGCCGACTATCAGCTGAGAGGCCTGAGGGAGGAGAAAAAGACAGCGATTGAGAGACGGAGCCAGCAGGAGGAGCATATGTGTGTGTCAGGACTCTTTATAATTCAAGAAGGGCTTCATGTTGGCCATGGCTGAGAGACCAAATGGGGTCCAGAGATGATCCAGGCAATGCTGAAACACTCCTACACACACACACACACACACACATACACACACACACACACACACACACACACACACACAAACACACACAAAGACTGAGCCTGTGGGCATTACTGAAGCAGATGGACTTTACAGCACCCTGGGGTACACACACATTAGCCCAGATGTCCTGAGTAGTGCAGTGTAGTGAGCACTGTAAATAGAGCAGAACCCCGTCCCCATTAGCCTCATGAGAAAAAAAGTCAGCAGGTAGAACTTGAGAAAGTTCTAGACTAAAATTAACACCCCTGAAATGACTAGCTATCTATCTAGCTATCTATCTAGCTATCTATCTAGCTAGCTATGTTGAGAAAACAGTTGAGGGTTTTTTGTTTTTTATTTTGAGTGGTAGCTCAGTGGTTAAGATGTTGGATTACTAATCAGAATGTTGTGAGTTCAAATCCCTGCATTGCCACTGCTGGATCCTTGAGATAAATGTAGGTCGCGCTGAATAAGGGCGTTTGCCAAATGCTGTAAATGTACAAGAATAATACAAGCAATATGTTTAAAATGTATTCATTTATTAATTTCATTCATTCATCTTCTGTAAGCACTTTACCGTGGTCATTGTTGCGGTGAATCCGGAGCCTATCCTGGGAATACTGAGCATGAGTGAATTAGACCGTGATTGGGACACCAGTCCATCACATATCACCATGAACACCCGCATTCACACACTCATTCACACTTGGGGGAAGTTTAGCATATCTACCTATCGCAAGGTTTTTGGGAGGTGGGAGGAAACCAGAGAACCTGGAGGAAATGGACATGGACACGGAGAGAACACACGAAACTCCACACAGACAGTGATCTGAGCTCAGGATCGAGTTGAGAACCCTGGAGGTCTGAGGTGGCAACACTGCTCACTACACCACTGTGCCGTGCGTTGTTGTTGTTTTGTTTTTTTTTCTTAAATCAAAATATGTTTAAGCTCAAAATATTAGTTTAATGTGTTTATTAATTTTCTACATTCAGTTCTTCCTATTTTTTTTATACTGTAGCTGTGAAGTTAACAGAAAGTAAACTAAACTAGAATTTCAAATAAAATCTGAAACACGTAAACAAATTTTCGGTAACGCACTCACCCTCGGGTAAAGGACAGGATTAAACTTCAGACCTGTGACATCATCACAAAGCAGCTGAAACACAACACAGGCAATTAGACACATTTAGACACAGTTGTATGCAAAAGTTTGGGCACCCCAACTCGAATTATTTGTTCAACACAACCTCTATGGAAATCTATTTTTTAAAAATAACATTTTTCTGCAAATATTAATGCTTTGTATTTGAACTTATAAATATATTTGAACTTAAAAATATTGTATAACTTTACATTTTATCATTTATGTTTTAAAACTGCATCGTTACAAAGATCTGCATATGTCATGGCTTGAAAAAAAGTTGATAGACGATACACACCTTGGCTATCTGAGGAACACTGGGCAGCTGGTGCAGTCCCTCCAGTGGAATCTTGTCATGAAGTGTCTTTGTCTTTGACCTGAAAGATTACAAAACGAAGACACAAATGTTCTGTAACACTTCATATAAAGACAGTGTTAATTTTTCCAATTAACCTCCCAATTAAGCTAATGAACAAGCCAGAGGTGACAATGGAGAGGAAGTCATGGGATAAGCACAGAACAGCCCTTAATACAGCAGTAGTTCTTCCAGGTGAGATTATCCACTGAAGCAAGGGTGAGACATTTTTGGGAAGTGTAAATCTACAGGGTGTCTATATGGGACCATCTACAGCAACAGAAGTAGAGCACCAGAATGAATCAGGAAGAGCCTGATTCAACTAAAAAGTCAACTGTCATGACACGCAAACATACGTTCTAACAAAATCTGACATCAAAATTGTCATTCGTCTGTGACAGTTGACACCTATTTATGTCAGTTTTCACAAAGGGCTTGTAAAACCCTATGAACACCACCCTTAAACCCAGTAATTATGGCTTTGTACAGTAACAGACAGACTCTATAATTCCAGAACCAACCAGTCAATCTTTTCATGAAGGTATTTCCCCTACTGTAGCTCATAAAAAAACACTCACAGTCTTCTAAATAGGACTCAGTGATTGGCTATTATCCATAACCACCATAACCACAAAGCTCATAAACCATCATTCTTATGTCAGGAAGATGTCCAAAACAGAAGCACAAGCAATGCATCAGGACACACAAGGAATATATAATAAAGGGCCAAGCACCGCAGGTGCGTAGGCACCTATTGTAATTGTTAGTGTTCTTCTGCTGTACTTGAGTCTATGGCAGCCCATAGAACCATACATAGGAAAGTTATGAAATTTGGCACGCAGATAGAGGACAGTCTGCAATGTTACCATAGCAAATTTAGAGTTGCTACCTCAAGCCCTCTAGCGCCACCAACAGCTCAAATTTGCATTCATATTTATGCTAATAACTTTTGAACTGTAAGGGCTAGAATCTTCATTGTGCAATCTTCATTGTTCACACTTCCTTGGCTCGTGCTAAGTCGAATGCACCCTATGACATCATGTTCCATCATGGACAATGTTTTCTGTCATTTTGAATTTTTTGTCATTTTAAAAATCATACTTTTTCAAACTTCTCTGAGACTGTTAGTCCAATTTTCATGAAAATCAAAACAGATCATCTTCAGACCATGGCAACAAACAGTTATCGAATTCAAGTTGACTAGTCAAACCGTTCTCGAATAACGTGCAACGAATTCGACAGTGAGCACGCTGAAATGGACGTGCGGCTTTTATCTCTGAACGCTTTAGTGTATTCAGACCAAACTTAGTATATGTCATAGCCATCATGACTTGAGGGTACCTACACAGTTTTGGAACAGCGCCACCTAGTGCTCATGAGATATGAAAAAATCTCCTTTTTATGCTTTTCGGATTGTTTGTCCAATTTTTACCAAAATCGACTCAGATCATCTTCAGTTCATGCCAGAAGTAAGTTATGGATTTCTTGTTGATAGACCAAAATAAACTATTGGTCATGCTCTGATACTTGCTTAGCTCCTAACTTTGCCTCTGTTGGACTTGGCCCCATAATTATATATATATATATATATATATATAATGCTTTTATATATATTTTTATATAATATTTCCGATTCATATAAAGAACATTTAAACCCAAATGTCTCATTAGTGATTGATTCATCTGTCTAATTAATTATGTTATGAGTTTTGATTACTATAGAAATCTAATATAAAGTAAATATTTGTAGAGAAATATCAAGTTTTAATGTGAATAAATTATAAGAAATTGTGCATGTTCAGAAAAAAAAAAAAAAACTATCATGACCTATTTATCAAAGGGTTAAATGTGACATTTGGGGTACATTTTGTTAGACCGCAGTGAGAGAGTTAATCTGAACCCATTACATTAAAATGCAAATTAATAGGGTTTGTGGTGAAGACTAATTGTTGATTGGATGTCCAGCGTTAAAATGAAATCATGTGAAGTATAAAGGGACAGCAAGACAAGAAGTGACTCACTGAAGGTCGCAGTTGATCTGTTTACATTCAATAGCGAGAAGCTGTTTTCACACTCATTACTGGGATAAATGTAAATGTCTGGGCTTTGTCTCAATCGCACATTCAGATTTTATCAGATTTTAACCATTCACATTTGCTGTAAAAGTCTCCTTAGACAGAATATGACAAAGTGAATTTGATGAAATTTGAGTTTATCGCTAGCATTTATTTCTAGATGGCTTCCTAGAGGTCTCCTGCTGATTGAGCAATAAATAAATGCACCCCGTATATGTATTGTACCATTGATGTGACTAAATTTCCTTCTAATTTCATTTCTCTAATTCTGACTCAATTTCCAAGCGTTTCTTCGTTTCTTCTTTTTTTTTTTTTTGTCTTCTTTTTTCTTTTTTTTCTTCTCTTGTTGTCACTTCACTGTCCTAACGTTTCAAATTAACTACTTCAAACGTATCTTTTCCAAAAATGTATCAGCTTTTGTTCAGACATGAGCTGTCCTAGAAATTACAGGACGTATTGGTCTGCCAGAGTGATATTCCATCATTCCTGGCTTGTGTTCAAACCTAACGCCATCCTGATTAATTCTATTAACTATTGTAAATGCAAATATACAGTACATGTGAAGACGTGTTCAAAAAAGAATGTAGGTTAGCGTGTGTGTGTGTGTGTGTGTGTGTTATACCTCAGCATAATACGAAGGAATTCCTGACCTTCATCCTCCTCGTGCTTTAAAGACATAATGAGGTTTCCCAAACTACTGCCTGTGCAATAATAGTTCATGTGCTCCTGAAAGAGAGAGAGAGAGACAGAGAGAGACAGAGAGAGAGAGAGAGAGAGAGAGAGAGAGAGAGAGATGCTTCAATTTCATTTCCTGAATTCCTCACCAGCTCCATCCATATCCTCTTCACTCAGAGACATGAGGAGAAAATGGTTCATTTTCTGAACTGCTGATTTCACATCCAGCTCAGCTCCATGTAAGTGTCATTTTCACATATTTCTATCAAGCTCTCCGTGAGACGTTAATGCTACGAGTAGAAAACGGCTTCAAAAAAGAGAGCTTTTATACTGTGGCGAGTAAAAAAGAATGGCATTACAGGTGTACTCTTGACACTGAGACATGTTGACCTTTTAGACCTCAGACTGCTTGAGAAATGAAAAACGTTAGCTTGGAAAATGCTTAAAGTACCTTTAACTGTATATATGCTGAGTAACAAATCATTTGAATGATGCATTTTCACACCTGCGAAACTACTAAAATGGCCTGCGAGCATTTCTATACCTTTGCGTAAGTGCGAGTGCAAGGCTTTATGAATATGTATCAGTATGCAAATCAGAAACGGGCCCCTTAAATCCCACTTTAGGAAGCAGCAACAAGAAGAAAGGTAACAAAAAACTGCTGTTGTATATCTGTACTGAATTGTACTGTAGGTATTGTAAGCACATCGCTCGCCAGATTCTTAGGTGCTATTACACTGTCTTGCATTTGCCACAGGTAGACATTTCGGTATCAGTGTCTCGACTTGCATCATTTTTTGAACCATCAATGCATACCTCATCAACACCTGTAATATCACAACTAAGCTACTGCACAAAATTGAAAGAAAAAAAAAAAAGGCTCTACTGCATGTTCAATGAAATAAAGTGGTGTTAGCATTATGTGACCCAAACACGATTCCATATCATCAAAATTCGTATCAGGAGAAATCAGGTTTTCCAGAGCAAGCATAATTACCACAGTTGTAAATTATATATATATAAAGTTATAAATATTAAACCACTTAGAGGAGTGAGTTTATAGGAAAACAATCAATGACAGTTTTTTTTTTTTCTATAACATACCACAGAGACTAACAATTTATTATTTATTACAGAGTGATGCGTTGTATTTGTTTTTATTCACTTTTATTTATATTTCTCTCGAAATGCAGCTCGTCATATCATATCACAAAACCCTGAAACTGGAGACTCCTTCCATAAATGCTTAATAAATGCTTCCTGTGCACCATATGAACTTGTACACATTGTACAAGTCTGTGTATGTGGAATGTCTGCCATATCCTGAGCTAACAGAGAGATTAATACACATTCAGTATGCGATGATGTACTGTATACTGTTCCTGGGCCATGTTATTTCTCATGACTTAGCTGAGAGATGTTGAGATGCATGTGGTAAAAGATAGTCCTGTGAGTTTAATTGGATTTATACTCACTCTTCCGAGAAAGTGTTTGCGGTACGCTCGCGCTGTGCTGTTGCTCTCCAGTCTGTATCCAAGGCCTCCTCCTCCTCCTTCTCCCCCAAGTCCCGTGCCTTCATTCTCCTCTTCGTCACAGAAGCTACTGTCTGAGGATGTCGGGGTGCCCAGAGGAGCCTCTGCGTCCTCGATCCAGTAACCTCCGAACTGGGGTAGGATCACTTGAGGGTACGGTCCGCCCTTTTCCAGCACCTACAGAAACAGCAGGAGGATGGTACTGATGAGAATGAGAGCAGTGATATGGAATCAGTATGAAGTCTTGGTGGTGATGAGGTTAGAACTCACATCCTCGATGCGGGGGTATGGGATGTAGTCATCCTGTTAGGAAGAAAGAAAAGTTGATCAAGCATTTCCTCAAGGTCTAGATTTTAAATTTTGGTTGCCCTAGATGTGATAATCCTACCTCTACACCTGTAACCTGGTTTACTTATGGGAAAACATCATTACTGCTTCATTGTAAAGAATGATAGGGATACATTCATACATTTACAATGTATATCCTGAATGTATTTATTTCTATAAAGCTGTTTTTGTGACAATGTCCATTGTTAAAAACGCTATACAAATCGAATACAACTGAATCGAATTGAATACGATTCATCATGATCTCTTCCCTCGACTGATTTCTGTTCACATTCACATTACTGATTCATTCATTCACTCGTACTGTTGGCTAAATGTCTTGTTATTAATGTCTTATTCGGTCATTTAAACATTTTAAAATTTAGCCCGTTGCGCTTCTGTGTTTTGATGATGATGTGACGGCACAGGCGCATCAAAGAAATTTCCAAAACAGCTATATTATTATCCAACAACTTATTAAAATCGTGCGGAAATCAAACTTAGCTAGCGAGGTTTTAGACATATTTCGGCAAACTGATTGTTTTAACCATTGTTTTTGTTAAACTGGCTCCTTACACGACAAAGTTAGCAAGAAAACGCCATGGCACGGTTACAGTGTAGACTATATCCTCATGTACGTTTTTGTAAAATACTGTATATTTATGTTTTCTTAAGATTAAGGTGTCAAAATCCATCTATCCATCCATCCATTGTTTATACCGCTTATCCTACAGGGTCGCGGGGAATCTGGAGCCTATCCCAGGGAGCATCGGGCACAAGGTGGGGTACACCCTGGACGGGGTTCCAGTCCATCGCAGTTCCGGTGTCGAAATACAGAATGTTATTATTGGCAGAAAAAGACCATTTTGGCCAGTTTTCAAGAATAAATTCAGCCACAGCAAGATCGAACAGGTTTTTACTGACCACCACACACTTTTCTGGGTTAAATAAGACAAAAGTTATTATAATATCAATATTATATAGTTAAATTACCCAACACTACTAATTATATAACTTAAAACAGTTCCTCTACAAATACATTCCTCTAAATGTGCAGCTACATGTACAAGAGAGTACCATCTCCGCTATTAAAGCTGTAATAGCATTAGTTTTGAGAGTGTATTATCCTCCAGAAACCAGACAGCATTCCCCATAAACACACACACACACACACACACACACACAGATAAAAAAAATAATTCAGACCAACAAAACTAAGCATTTTACCATGCACAACTAATAGAGCATGAACAGAAGTCAGTTTGTGCTTGCACTGTGTTCTTCTTTGACATTTCAGTCTGTTCTAGCACAGATTTCGCTCTTGACCTTTATCACATCGGGATGTGGAAGATATTCACTGGAGGTATTTAATTTGAAGGTAACCCGAGGCCAGGACCTTGTTTCTTCTCAAAAGCTCTACTGAGTAAATGAATCACGGCAACAGAAAAAAGAAAAAGCAATGAAGGAAGCACAAGAGCATATATATATATATATATGACTCACATGTACATGCACATGCACGTACAGATACATATAGATACAGATACACACACATACACACACACACTCTCTCTCTCTTTCTCCACACCTTGTGCTTCTTAGTTTCCTCATATTTAGGAAGCTGTAGTAATCCACGGTTGCGTTAGAAAATGAAAAGGGAAAAGGCGTTAACCCAGAAACCACAAGACAATATATTGTATTGCAGTCAGTGACAGTCAGAGAAATTATTCAGAGAAATTATTCTTAAAAGAAAGCGTGTGCCAAAATCTTAATCTTAATCTCAATCTCAATTCAAAGTGGACGTTTCCAGCCAAATAATGCACTCAGGTGAATAGAAAAAAAAAAAATAAATTGCTACGTTTAAATGTACTCAAGTATTAAAGAGTTAAAAGTGTTTGTTTTTAACTGATGAAATTATATTAATCTCAAAACCAACTTTTATCTAACTAACTTATAAAAGATGATTATTGTTTGAAAGCAACTGCGCCATTTTGCCGGTCATATGCATGACGAACGCTACATAGTTTTGCTAACGGATTGATCAGAAGTAAAATATCGTGCAAATATTTACCATTAGCTAGAATTTGATTTGATGCCTTGCCAATTTATGTTAACTGCTGGTCTAACCTTACATTAGGAAAGAAATCACACTAACCGTGTTAAATGTATCCAGTTAACATTAGCAAATTGGCTAAACTTAAACCAGCATTTAAATTTATTTTAGACTAAATGGAATTCATGCTTTCTATAGTTTTAAAGGAGATGCCTCGTTTAATCACTATATATCCAGGTATGTTGAAATATTTGAAACATTGAGGTAGGGCCAAGTTCCACACTGCAGTCTGGTGGTTTATACTGTAAATCTTCATTCGCACATGGATAGCTATATGATTTGATGCTAAACTGAAATAACTGGACATGTTTGGGTTTTGTTTTTGTTGGAAATGTTAATTAATAAGAGTACAAGTTTTCAATTTCAATAATACTCAAGTAAAGTATAAATACGGAAAAAATAATACTTAAGTATAAAAATGAAGTACTCAAATGTTTTCCACTCCTGGCTGAGATATTAGATGGGAAGACTAAAATCTAATATTTATCTTTCCGAGTCCCTAATGCTTTACTGAAAAAAAAAAAATGTAAACAGAAAAGTTGTAACTCTTTCATTCAAACAAACAAACAAACAAAAATACTAAACGTATAGTTATGTCGTCTGTTATTACGTGACGTGTGCTTAATCTAATCTGAGTTTCTCCTCCAAGTATTCTCCTCAAGGCTTCCTTCTATCTTCGTATCTATTTTTATGTCTTTTCTTAAGGTTCAACATGTTAACTAAACAACCCTTAAGGCAGGAGGAACATTTTCTTTTCTACCAGTGATGTATTTAACTCCTGGAATCTACAACCCTGTAGAATTTATTTTCAACTAAACCTGGACCTGATATGCAGGTGCTCTTGAAGGCCGTGATTAAGTAAAGAAGCAGGTGTGTTTGTTTAGGATTGGAAGTAAACTCTGCAGGCGAGTAGATATCCAGCAGCAGGCTTGGGGAGCCACGGCTCAGGAGATAATAGGAGATAATGGTGCGAGTCATCTTCATAAGTGTCTGTTCCAATACAGCTTATACAAAGCAGCCTGAATTGAGTCTGTGGCCATAGTGTTACATAGCAGGAGTCTGTGCTACATGTACCACACACTCTGAGTTTCTGTGTACAATCACATGCAAATGTATTTTATTTATATAGCAGATAATAATATTATATTAATCCTAAAAAAAATAATGTTTCAGTCTATGTTAGCTAGCTAGCAAAAGTGTTAGGGAAGTTAACATGACCATTAGGGGATGCATTTATTTATTTATTTTTTTTACTTTCTACACCTCTCTCTCTCCTTCTCCTACATGTTTAGGAGTTTCTGGAAAACAACAAGATCCAACACAAGGCTTGGCAGATCGGGAATAACATAAACACCTTAGATGAATATAAACGACAGACAGTGGTGGCATGTTTGCGCCCATCACGCCAGTCCTGTTAAAAGCTTTCATATATCCCAGCTTTAGTCTTTGCTCCATGCACGTCTTTGAACTTTGTATAAATACAACATGACGCTAGCTTTGTGGATTGTGTATATAATGGCTACGCTTGCCTATACTTGAACATTTCATCAGCTTCTTTGTACCTATTGTTAACAGACACGATAGTTACCAGGACACTGTAGGGGTGCCTTTTCTTTTGATAATCATTCTGTTTTCTCTTGTTTTTGGTTTCGAGAGGAAGAAAGAGAAGATGCTGCATTTTTTTTCTTTCTCTTTGCAATACGGAAAGTCGTTTTAAAACTCTGAACAATCCTTTGTTTATTATTTTGTCGTGAATCACCCTGATGCTAATTCTTGAAATTACTAGACACTTGAAATGACTAGTACTAGACATTAAAGCCTGGTTTATGCTTCGTCAGAACATCTAGAGGGCTTCCGAGAGTGGCCTGTAATATACCCCTAAAAGCCTGGATTATTTATGACTTTTTTTTAATAATATGAACAGTAGGATTTTTGTTTTGTTTTGTTTTATACTTGCCTGTACAGCCTGTACGTCAGACAAGAAATGATCTTTTTCAACCTGCTTCAATCTGTACCACCTTCAGAAAAAAGCATGAACCAGCCATAAAACCAACAGGGTGGCTGCAAACCTTCAAAGAATCCTCCCAGCTTTAATTTCGAAGAGCTCAGGCTCTTCGATCATCCACTCAAGAGATGTTTGCCTTTGAACATCTGCATCTGGTCGATATGTTTATCATATGGTACACAGAACAGGATAGCAAGCCTTGCTGAGCTCCTCGCTGAAAGGAGTGTTCTGTATATCGATCTGATTGATCTGACTACTGGCGACCATGCCCTCAACCCCCCCGCCGGCATACAAACCCGTGTCTGGTAGTGTATAGTCAGGTCAATGAGTCACCCTTGTTCACATGCTAAAAAAAATTTCCAGATCACACCACTAACTAAACACCCACCGCTGAGAAAAGTACTAGACGGATCAATGGCGCTTTAAAAGTGCTGGTATATTCAGGCTTCCTGTGCGGATCATTCAATCAGGGTGGTGTGGATAGTCTCCCTGCTGCCAGCTCAGCTGGATAAACCACTTCAACCCTGCTAGCACTCGAGGACAAAATTGCTCACCTTCTTTCAAAATGACAGGCTTCATGTACACACTTGAGCTAAAAGCCAAGTAAAGCAGAAATGCCACCTGAAGCGCATGTTGTAGCAGCTTCATATTGTGTCACAAATTATCTTAATTAACTTGAAATAATCAGCACAATCTCACCTGCATCCTCTCCAGCATGTCGAAAAACTCGGCAGACTGAAAGCGGAAAACAAAGAGGCATTAGAATATGCAAAACATGTACACAAATGTACTTCCTGTTCTTTCATAAAACTATCATTTAAAATCATGTTTGTGTTGTAGTCATGCTTTTGTTGTTGTGTTTGCACCAGTTGCTGTATATCTAAGGCAGATGTATGTGTTATGGTAATGCTCTTATTGCAAAAACACTTTACACGACCCAAATTGTAACACCACCTCCATCCACCCCTACAGTATATTGAAGTGATTCTGGACCTCTACCATCTCTTAGATCCACTCCTATTATCACATAATTCTAGACTCCACTCCCCGCTACCACGGAATAGTTCCACCCCTAACATGAAGTGACTCTGGACCCCTGACCACTGCATCGATCTGTCCACATGATCACAGTATTCTGGACTTTTTTCTAGACCCCCTGTCACACTATTGATCTGCTCCTACTTTGAAGTAATTGAAAACCCCATTAGCAACCAATAGATTCACCCCTATTATAAAGTGTTTCTGGACCCCATAGATCTCACATTAAGAACTGATTCTAGACTCCTACCACCCCAAAGGTTCACCCCTATTATGAAGTGTTTCTGGGCCCCTACCATGGCATAGAACTCGATGCTATAAAATGATCCTGAACCCCATACCAGTAAATAGATCCCAACCCATTTATACAGTGATTCTAGACTCCTACTACCCCATATATCCCCATTAACAATTGATTCTAGACTCCTACTACCCCATATATCCCCATTAACAACTGATTCTAGACTCCTACTACCCCATATATCCCCATTAACAACTGATTCTAGACTCCTACTACCCCATATATCCCCATTAACAATTGATTCTAGACTCCTACTAACCCATATATCCCCAT
>JANDJT010000071.1:3467071-3494253 GCA_024331685.1 Stegophilus panzeri | reverse complement strand
ATATACATAGATAGATAGATAGATAGATATAATATGTGAGATTTGAACGTACTGTATGTATTTTAACACTATTCTTCGAATAATTTTGCTGCCATTAGTGCAAATTTTCCTGCACATTATCAGATGACATGTAAATGTTCTTCTCACATCAGTATTCGACCTTATTGCTTGCACCAAATAGGTACTAACAAATTGTTTTTAATTCCTCGAGGTCCAAAAGGCACCACAAACAAAGAGCAAACCCAATAACAATTTCAAAAACACATTTTATCAGCACTAATTATATTTGCTTTACACAGGAATTAAAAGATTTGTTTGGCTTTTTTTTTTTTTTTTTTTTATAACTAAACACCTAAAAGGAAGAGATCAATAGAGAGTGCTGTTAAAACATTTTCCACACTGGTTCCCTGCTGAGCAAAGAGAACAATCACCACTGGCAGAAGCCACTCGATAAGGGTGAGCAAGGTTACACATCTAATAAGTTCAAAACGATTGTGTAAGTAGTTTTTTTTTTATTTCGTTTTTGCTTTATTTGACCAGTGTTAGAAGCATGGAGAGCATGAAAGCATGGACACAGGGACAACACATGCTGCTTACTGCTTACACACGAGTTTACTGCATGCACTCTTTCGCAAGACCAACTGCACTTTGAGAAGGTTTTATGGTGCACTTTGCAGTGAATGATAAGGACCAATTTGGCAGCCATTAGATTGTGGTAATGCAAAAGAGATACACGCGTGACGTCAAACCCACCAACAGGCACAAGGGAAATAAACATGAAATGTACCAAAATAGCATACATTTATACTGTATACTGTACCACCCTGTATATAGTGTATACTACATACTATTCTTCATTGTAGTAAGCGTTAAAGTATGCAGGATGCAAGAATGATCCACTAATCGCAGTGTTGGCGGTTTGATCCCCGGCCCCTCCGCATGCCGAAGTGTCCTTGGGAAAGACACTTAACCCTAAGTTACTCCTGATGGCAGGCTTGCATGTGTGTGTGTGTGTGTGTGAGTGTGTGAATGGGTGAATGAGAAACAGTGTAAAGAGCTTTGTAAAACCGCTAATGTTAAAAGGCGCTATATAAGTACAGAGCGTTTACGTGTCTCAGACGAATAATGAAATAATGAAAACTTTATTTAAATGTCTTAAATTGTTCGTAACGGATATAATAAACCAATCTGAGTAGAAAAAGAAAAACAGAAACAGGCATGCAATATAAATACTGGCAGAACTAGCCTAACTAGCATAAACATTTCTTAGTATCCGATACGCTATTAGAAACAGTTCTGAGGAGGTATTAAAGGTTCTGAGAAGGAAACCAAAGAATGAAAATTACATTTAACTTGTTTATACCTGGCATAGACTCAAAAAGGATAGTAAAAAAGGAAGCTGAGAATCTGTTTAGCTTTGCTAAGTGTTGTTCTTTAGCTTGCTTACATACAGTATGGGCAAGGAATTAGCTTAGGAGGATTAGCTACCATAGTGTAGCCATAGTCTTTAAATATCTCTTCGCCACAGTTTTCTGCCTTTTATTACTTTTTTTTAATGAAATTAATGTTGCAGTGTGGAATGCGGTACACTATGAAGGTAATATATTCTTTAATCCGACCTGGGTCGTGGGTCATCTGGGATTCTTTGGTATTCTGGATAGATTTATGTTGTTCACATACAGGTTTAGTTTGCAGATTTTGCCTGTACATAGTTTTCTTTTTTTTAAAGCCTCTTGAAAAGGAGCACTACAAAGACGCTAAACATGTGCAAGTGGACGTGCCCTCTGGATTAAACAGCTAATCAATGCTTCAATTAATAAAGCTATTCAACAGCCGGTGCCCAATGGAAAAGCAAGCCTTGGTACCATGGCAACCACTCCTCAGGCTGTGTGCTATGGGGGAGCTCGGTAAGTATGACTTACCGTTTTATATTTTCACACCAAACGCACACACACACACACACACACACGCACACGGGCGTTAATGCTGACGATACACTCTGTGGTGTTGGGGTACAACAACACTGCAGATCACTCAGACCGGACTGACAAAGAAAATCTTACTCATCTACACGAAATGTGGAAAAGTGTGAAAAACGTAACCCTAGAAACCATGGATTTAACATATCACAGCTTATAACTTTTCAAAAGGGTGACATCATGGTGACCAAAAATGACCCGTCTGGTCTGACTTACTCAATGAAGAGTCAAACCTGGTCTGCTTTGATTTGGAGCCTAATGAATGAAACACTTTTGTGGCATGGTGTTATTGGAAAATAATCAACAATGGGATGATGCTATGCAGCCCAACGTGAAGCGGAGTTACTGTTACCACCCCAATGTTCATTATTTTCCAATAACATCTCGAAATGTACAGCGATTTGCCAATGATTACAATTTTTATTAAAGTATGACACGTTGTACTTTTTATCCATTTATAGTTACATATACAATAATGCTGTGGTACAATCCTAGAGTCACTGGGTCACAGTGATTAATAAGTATGTTACCAAGAATCCACAAAACCCTCTGTCCTGAAGACTTAAAGCTTTACATCTTACTGTTACAAAGCTCTGACACTGGAAACTCCTTCCATAAATGTCAAATAAACATCTCCTTACCAAACTCATATCAAACATATCTCCTCCTTATCAAACCACATCAACAATTACACATGTTTTTAATCTGTTTATGGAGCGTCCACCATACATGACATGTGTTACTATGGAAACGATCATGTATTGAAATGAGCACATTAATATAAACCTGTGCTTTGCCTTGCAACCAAAACTACTGTTCGAGCAACAGAAAATTAATCAACACCTTCTGAAAAAATCTAAATGATGTTTATGAAGGTTATGAATAAGTAATATTCGGCCTAATTTACAAAATCTAAACATCATCATTGGCGGACATCCTGCTCACGTCTTTAATACGTCTACGTGCTCACTGGGAATAACACCGACACAGGCAGAGCAGGTATACAAAGGCGGGGTGCCAACCCATCTCAAGGCACAATCACACACCCATTCTCGCACTACAGACAATCTGGAAATGCTAATCAGCCTACAACGCATGTCTTTGGCCTGGGGGAGGAAACTGGAATACCCGGAGGAAACCCTTGAGGGACAGGGAGACCATACAAGCTTCATGCACACAGGGTGGAGGTGGGATTCGAACCCCCCACCTCTAAGTGGGAGGCAAACGTGCTAACAACCAAGCCGAGAAAGGGTGTTTCATGACCTCATCAGCTGTACCCTTACACCATAAGATTAATGGTATAACTATTTTAGGTTCCTTTCGCTGTAGTATACTGTTATACCGGTATACTCTTACACCCTACTGACCCCATATTCAGTGTCATATTACAGACTCCGTCCATCTGCTAAGTTATTCTAACCTTTGCAGTTCCACAAGAATCCTCCATGTAGGTTTTGATTATCTTTATTTTTTTTATATTTAGATTGTCAATCGACTCCTGCAAGAGACTATTAGATCCTAAACCACTGGTCCTCTTCTCCCCTGCTCTCTCTCTCGGCTCCAAGGCTTCTGAATGGAATGTATTGATTTTGGCATAGACTCAGTGGCTAGTGAGGAAACTTCAATCCATATCAGAGCTCCAGCACCTATAAGAGACCTGTTAATATATATATATATATATATATATATATACACAGTTCCTGAGTTGCTCATAAGTTTACTGACGATCGGCAGACTGTTTAGAGGAACCACCTAGAAATGAAATTGTCCTCTTACTCCAAGTGTACTCCATCAGATGAGATGGGTTTAGTGTCTGAAGTTTGCTTCCTTGATTTTAGCACAGACGCTTTTTCGTTTATATCACAGTGCTGTTGAATTCTCCATTCTGATTGGTCAGAAGGTGTTCATTCATTTTCTATAACAGCAGCTCTGACAGTAGTCCAGTTGCAAATCACAGTTTATATAAATGTACTTGTTTTAAAGTATCACTCCACATAAATGGAGTTTAAAAGCAGGTTTAATCATCGACATGGTGAAGTTTGCTATATTTAGCATTCATGGAAGTAGTCTCCAGTGTCTGCGCTTTGTAACAGCCAGACGTAAAGCTCTACATTTTTCCGTTTCGGGAAAGTCTTTAGGAACAGAGGAGTTCGCATTTTTTTTCTGTTTTGTTAACTTCAAGAAAGACTGAAAACTAGAGAGACTGGTGAGGGAACAAGCCTTTACAGCTATAACTTACGTGATAACGTCACGGTTTGGAGGCGGCGATGGATGCAAGTGCAGACCAACACTAAACATGAAACAAGAACTATGAATAGGAAGCAAAAGACTAAGGCAAGACTAAACCATTAACAAAGACCATGAACACAAAGACAGAAATGAAAGACGAACGCAAGAGCAAACTGTAGCTATATACACATAGGTGCTTGTTAAGTGAAGGATCATCAGGTGCAGGTGGTCATGTGATGATGATGCTGTGTGCTGCAGTGGCTGCTGGGAACTCTAGTCCGGAGTCCCTTCCGGGACATCCATGACAGATAACAGGAACTGACTTGTTTCTTGATGTTCCACAACATTAAATGCAACTATAAATGGATAAAAACGATGACCTTCTTTCTTTAAAAAAAAATAAAAAATTAACAAACTTATATTGTTGGAAAATTGCTGTGGTTAAAGAGCAATACAACTCTTCAGTGCGTGTTGTTTTGGGAAAATAATCAACACTGAGGTGGTAACAGTTACTCCTAATTAAACACTGATTATTTTCCTATATAAGCATGCCCCTAAGAGTGTTATTCCTTACCGGGACAATTGGTATACATTTCTGTAGCTTATTCAGTGTTGAGCATAAAATTCTTCAAATTATTCCGATTATTAAAAAATGCAATGATGTATGAAGTGTATCGTCTCACTGCATGCGTTTATTTTCTTTCTTTTATGAGGTAAATAATCGCACAAAAGACAAGGCATGTCATTGTGTCCTCGGTCAGTCTCCTCAAACATTGTCTAAAAGGTAATGAAGAATTTTTTCGTCCAGATTTCTTAGTCAGCCTGACGTGAGTGTATTATTAATATGAAATGCGCTCTGAAAATATTCTTGGCCTGCCTGCGCGACTTTTAGGTTCATTGAGCACTTTGTTTACATGGCAGACCGTAAGTGGAGATGGAGGGCAGCCCGTAGGATTTATCGTACAGCAAATAGGGAGAGAAAGGACGAGGGTGGGGGAGAAAAAGTGCGCTCTATAAATAGCTCCAGAAAGCCACATTCTGTTGCTCTGTAAATAGGTGGCTCTGTCAGTGTGGCACTTGTTATAGAGACAAAAGCAGCTCATCCGGTGCTCGTACCGAATCTGTGAGCCAATGCCATCAAGAGTTCAATAGATAAATGTGGGGTCAGGCAGGGAATGGTTACGTCAGACCTCAACGAACAATAATTCACCGAGTACACAGGTTTGCTTTATGCAGCTGAATATACACCCATATATCAAATCATGCTGAATTGACGCACCCTCATCGTGTACTAAGCAGAACAGAACTGCATATATACATGATATAAGACTACTGTGGGAGCCAGTAGGACGGGTTACCCAATAAAACAGTGATAGGTACTTTTTAAAGATAAAGTGCTGTGTCACACACACACAGGCGTGGATAACTCAATAGATATACTGTACGTAGGGTCAGGCAGGAAGCACTCTACTCTAATATCCCAAATAAAGATGCGAATTTAGGTGATAAAGATCATGGGCAGTTAGTGTTTAAGGTATTTACAAAGAATGATTGCGTAAAATGACATCACATGTAGCATCAGAGGAGGAAAATTATATTTCAGTGAGGTTTTATGGATCTCAAAGAAAATCTCAAACACAATATGTTTGCCTAATTGATAACTTGTTGACTGAGGCCCTGTTTGCACTAGCGCGTTTTTGTTTTAAAACGCTTTTTAACTGTTGCTACGGTTACGCCTGTCGTTTACACTACTCTACTCCGGCCTTTTTCCACGCTCGGAAACGAAGACTCTCGGAAACGCCGAAGTTTGAAAACTCCGGGCTTGCGTTTCAGTGTAAACGGACCAAAACGAAGACTTTTGAAAACGAAGGTGTGGCTCCGCCCACATTCGCTCCCTGATTGGGTCTTCTGGATCACTGCCTAACCTTCTCTGATTCGTCAAGCCCCTAACGTATGACCGTTACGCTACCTCGATCGTATACACAACGACACGGAGACCGAACCGCAAGCTTAGCTGGCTTTGTCGTCATTCTTGGCAGCCGCTGTGCAGTTAAACTCTGTATTTTATAATACTGAATGCCGAACACTGAGGCGAGCTATGATTAGAGCGATCGCCAACAAATCTCATTTCGAGCGGCGTAAGCCCTACATGGAATGGCGGTTTGAACTAGCAACCAACTTCCTGTTTACATTTGTATACGCATGCCCAGTATGCACGAACGGTCATGTGACATGCGTATCCGGTCGTGTAGCGTGGACGGAGATCGTTTCTGAAACGGAAACGCCAGCATGGACGAGGACCGTTTTCACACTAGTGTAAACAGGGCCTGAGACTCGTTGACCGAGGCAAGATGTTGACATCTGACAAATCCAAATCAACTTTTCAACCTTAAATAGTTTCCAGCATTATTTTGATATCTTGCACATACAGTATGTTAAGTAGCATGTAATAACATATTTATAACATCAAAACATAATCATTTCCACTAGCTTAGAACTTGCCTGCTAGAGTAGTGGCCAAACTCTTTGGCTTATGCAATGCACGCCTGCATCCACTGTGAACTCATAGTAAGGCTTATTATCCAAGATAATAGTCTATGGGGATCATTAAAGTTTCCATGAAGAACTTATTATCTCTCTTGTAGTTATTAAGCCAAAAAAGATGCAGCTTGTCATGTTATAAACACTGTAAAGCGTAAACTGCTCTGTCCTGCAGATATCGGATCGGAAAAAGTCCGGAAATTCCAGCTTTAACTCTGAACGTTACAAAGCACTGACGCTGGAGACTCCTTCTGTAAATGTTACACAAACATATCTCCTTACAGATAACTTCCAACATATCAATGATTACACGTTTATGATTACACATCTGTTTATGTGGAGCGTCCAGCATACGAGTCCATGTGAATGAGCTGTTACTACGTATTAGAACGAGTGCATTAATATAAAACCTGCGATTTACAGCAGCACTACTGTCAGCAAAAAAAATCAATAAATCAACACCTTCTGACCAATCGGAATCGAGAATAGTCGGCCACTATATTCGTCAGCTCAAGGTACATTTCGTTAAACAACTCGAAAATATTCTGGAGTTATGTCACTAATCAGTTCTTTTATTGTACATATTTATTTACCGCTTGCTTTATTATCCTCCGTATACAGTACAGCCTCAATAATCCTAAATGTGTCACTAGTTTCAGCCTCTCACAGACCTGACGCCTGCTCTGGATGAATGGGGCTGGTGTTTTCCCAGATTATAAACCTGCCATAGGCCATGCAGTCCCAAATACACCTTATGTGTTTACGGAGGCTCATGTCATTCAAGGTATTTTAACGAGCCCTCAGTCACAGGAGATTCAGCTATGTTTGTGTGTGTGTATGTCATTGAATTAGGAGCTTATGTCCTTCAAACCTCACACAGCTGCTAATCATGAACGCTTTCTCACGATGGAGGAGAAGAAAACGTGAGAGAGAGAGAGAGAGAGAGAGAGGAAAGAAGTGTTAAAGAGAGAAAAATGGTTAAGGGTTCAAATATACTGGAGTGTCACCGCTTGGTGTTTTCAGTGTAGTTATAAGTATGTCATGGCATAACTAAGTCAACATTTTAACCAGTTTTCTTTTTATGTACATTAAAAGTCATTTAAATAAGTAAATATTAAATAAATAGACAAACGATTAAACAAAAGTACGGAATATAAACGAATAAACCGTGACATTTTCGATTAGTTCAAGTCAAAACACAAAATCACAAAATCAAGCAAACTCCACAATATTCGAGGGAGCTTTCGATTTTTAAAAAGTACCGCCGATTTTCTGCAGATTTGGGCCAGGACGCATCATGTGACGTCATCACGACGCACGTTCTGCCAAAGCCCTCTTCGATTCACGTGCGTTAAACATGAGTACAGCTAAAAGATCTCATTTACCAACAAACACCACTGCGAAATACCGTGCAAAGCAATTTAGTGCGATCGCAATTTCACCAATTCGAGTAGTTTTAAACAAAAAAAAAACAAAAACAAACAAAAAAAACCCTTAGAAATCACAAAAAATCAAGCGTCATTGGCCGTAACAATCACTAAAAAAACTCAAAACTCGAAATTGTGTCCGGACTGAGCGAAGTAAGTTTGAAAGGAAATGTGGGAAATGAAAGGAATGTTGTAAAGGGTTCAAATATTCCTGAGTGTCACCACTCGGTGTTCACTTTTTCACTTTAGTCCGGCCTTTTCTCGTTCCGTTTATCACCGAAATATCAGCGTGTAATGATTGTGATGAGCATGTAAAAATAAATAAATAAATAAATAAATAAAGTATTCTCTTTTTTTTATTATTATTTATTTAAATATGAAATAAAAATATACAAACGATTCAGTTTAAACGATTCACTGAAAATAATAAATGAAAGCATAAATAAATAAATAAATAAATAAATAAAGTATTCGAAATGCGCATATTGATATAGAGTGAAAGCAAAACGAGAGGAAAATGGTTAAGGTCAAAGATCACGGAAATATATATATATATATATATATATATATATATATATATATATATAAACATATGAGTGTAATGATTATGATATGAATATGAGTGTGTAAAAAAATCCTTTAACTATTAAATAAAAAATACAAAATGATAATAATTATAATGATGATCGTGATGATGATGATGATGATGATGATGATGCAACATTTAAATTAGCTAACAAAGTGAGTAAAGTGAACGCAAAAATGTTTAAAAGTTAAGCCAAAGGTAAAAAGGTTGTGTCGAGGCAAGAAAAGAAACAGCAGTGTAGAAGAAGGAGGTGTGGAAATAGTGTGATTCAGTGTGAGAATGCCAAAGCACCAGCTTAATGAGAGGAGCAAATGATGAAATGGGAGAAAATTAGCAGCCCCACCTTGGAAAGAGAAAAGGAAATTGTCTGACATGTTGCCTCACTTTATTACACGCTCATATTTTTGGATTTTGAGGAGATAAATGGAAAGAGTGCAGCGCAGACTGAAGTCAAAGCGGTGACACTGCAGAAGGTCGCAGGTTGTGGTCAGCAGTCAGTGTCGTCCCAGAGAGCATCCAGTTGCTGAAATGAATCATAATCACACCCTCCACAATGTTCATCATCTATAAAGCTGTAATAATTATCTGCCTCGCTGTTGTTCAGCCATGTTTAAACTCTTAGCAATTACACAGCAATCAACCCTCAATCAGAGACGCACAGCAGCTCGGGCTTTCTCAAAGAAATCCTTTTTGTCTATCAGACGCAACAGGCCAGCTGCTTTCTCTCCCAATCACAGCCAATCCATCACGCAGCGCACTGAAAAGAGCCATTTATTCTCTCTCATCAAACACACTGACGTGTTCTTCGGCTCGCCGCTGTTCTGGTGTTGAGGATAATACGCTGAAATACATAGCATGTGAGTCTGACTGGGTGTGTTTATTAAGCTCAGAAAGATAGAGATGGGTGATTTAAAAAAAAACAAACACACACGCAGTATCTAAACATATATCATGATGTATAGGTTGGATATCAATGTGAAAACTAATTATTATAATGATAACGAGTCTTTATTGGGCACGTGTACATTACAGCACAGTCAAATTCTTTTTTTTCGCATACCCCAGCATGTTAGGAAGTTGGGGTCAGAGTGCAGGGTCAGACATGATACAGCGCCCCCTGGAGCAGAGAGGGTTAAGGGTCTTGTTCAAGGGCCCAACAGTGAACTTGGCAGTGCTGGGGCATGAACCCCCGACCTTCCAATCAGTAACCCAGAGCCTTAACCGCCAAGCCACCACTTATTAGTATTATTTTAATTATTACAACGATTAAATAGAAAATAGAAGTAAAATTTTATTAACTAAATACATGAAAATATTAACCCTTTCATGCATAGTGGTCACTGCAGTGGACAGCTATTCAAAAGCCATGTTCTGGCTATCGCAAGGATTTCAATAGAGTAACCGCATAACAGCCAGTAGACTGGACACTAATTCTTTGTTTGAACGAGTGCAGTCCACTGGAGTGGACACTTACAATAACTTGTTGAAAAATGTACGTAAAAGTAAAATGAAGGTAAAATTAAGCATAAAATTTTCAAAACACACAGAGAAAACAACAATCCTTGATCAGGATTTCATAATCCGTGCATGAAAGGGTTCAATAACATATGGCATATGTCATGATATCTGCAATTCCTTTCCCATTAAATGATTAAATAGATCGTACACTTCATTAACAACAATCATTAAATAAATATCATAAGCACGTTGAATGAATAAATAAACGATTAAATGATATTCGACATTGTAATGTTTAAGTTGGCCGACATCAAAGTGACATCAAATTCAGTTATTAAATCAAAATGTCAAAATGATTACCTACAGTTACGAGATTAAATAAAAATATTAAATAAAATTAAACAAATTTGTCGCGAAAATCGCTGCATAAAGTAATACATTAAATTGTTAAATCATATTTCAATTAAGTTCATTACGTTTAAATGATTCCATAACAATATTTTTTTAAATCCTATAAAAACTACGGGTATATTTGTGACTATATTGATCAAAACAAACACATTATATAACATTATATGAGAAATGAAATGAGTATTATTTAAGATGATGTTGTAAGACGATACTGGTGATACTTTATGGGTTCTTCAGTTTGTTCTCCATCCAAAAAGCAAAAGTTTTCCCTCTTCTAAGTAGAACCCCATCAGGAAGCTAAGAATCGTTAACTAGCCAAACAAAACAGCTGGAAAATCATAGCGTCATGTTATAAAGCCGTACTGAAGCCGTACTGTTATCAAACCGACTCATGCAAATAAGGCTGCATGTGCAGGTCAAAAACAAGCCACGGTGTGTTACCTGTTCAAATACGGACTAATGATTAGACACGAAGAGGAACGATTGGCCAGTCCTACACAAAAAGTCAAACTCAGGCTTGCTGGGAATTGCCTGTGAGAGAGGTAAGTAATGGACGTGAAAAGGTCAAGTCTTCCGGGAGACACTTAAGGAAACATCTAGTCAGGCTTTTCAACTTTTTGCACCATGTCCTGCTTTTACAGAGAGTCTGTGATACTCGGGAACATCATTGTGGAGTCTCAAGAGGAAGCGCTTTTTTATTTATTTATTTATTTTACTTTGAGGTCTGGAGTGAATGATGCACACCTGTCGCTTCGACAAAAGGCTGTACATCTCACTTCCTTTCTCTCTACACAGCTGACTCTTTATCTATTTCACTCGTACTGCCCCAGTTACAGCACGTCCAAGAGGCTAATTGTTAAGAAAACCTGACAAGCGACACCTTCACTGATAGAAATATCAAAACCAAAGAAAAAACACAGCCTCACAGGTCGAGTTTACTTTCCCAATGCAAATGTACAGTATACGGAAAGCTATAACAGTGGTGCTTATAGTGTAATCATGCACCGTAAAGATGTTCCTCAACGATTATTTTCCTCTAAGTGATGGTACTTACAATCTCACTGACAAGCATTTATACCAAAAAACACTTCTTTTTTTTCCTAAGAAAGTTTTACTATACATGTTACTATACCACAGTGTTTATAAACATGCAGATTTCTTTCTTTGCCTGTTTTATTATTTATTTATTTATTTATTTATTTATTTTTTTGGGGGGGGGGGGTATTCATTTTCCTTTATTTAAATTTTACTATTATTACTTTGTTTTATATTTTGAAATATATCTCTACAGCATCCTTGGATACCCTAAAAGATGCTTAATTACAATGATAAATTATTGATATTATTATTATTATTATTATTATTATTATTTTAATATCACCTTAAGGTCGCAGCATGTATCACAGTATTTATTTTTGTGAGCAAATTACCAGGAAAAACACTGTAATAAAACTTGTAATAGCCACTACCTAAGGAAACTGAAGGGGGAAAAAAACTAAGAACTGCTACAAAAATAGACTTTAAGCTCCTTTAACGTGCAGCTGTCTGGTGTTAAAGAGGTATGAGTGATTCGTTTGATCCTCTGAGAGAAGTATATTAGAACATTTATTGGCATATTAATATCAACATATGAAAAGTACTTCAAGTCAAAAGCAGAAAGCTAGACCATGCAGAAAAAGGAATACAGAAGTTCACCCACCGCTCCTTCTCTCTCTCTCTCTCCCTCTCTCTCTCTCTCTCTCTTTCCTTGTGTCTCCTGGACTTGTGCAGTAGTCCAATGAGGATGACAGCAGCCCGAATGCCGGCCTTCTTGGACTGAACATTGGATTCGGACATGTCTCCTGGCACCGGTGCTGTTCTTCCAGTCTCAGGGTCACAGGTTTCAGTCCAGGGCTGTGTTTTATTTCACTGCTACAACTGACTTCAGTGCCACTGTCTGTGCGAGTCAGAGTGTGCATCTCCGTCTACCTCTCGCCTTCTCTCTCTCTTTCTCTCTCTCTCTCTCTCTCCTTCCGTCTCTTGTTCCCACAGCCTGCCCCTGCCTATACCTGATAGGAACAGCACAAAGCTAAACCCCGCCCCCTTTCCCCTCCCCATCGCCATCCTTTCACCCCTCTCCACCCCCACCATGCTGTATTTGTTTCCATCTGTGTGCTGTTCTTCCAGGCCTGCTCGTGCCTCCATAGCTGGGACTTTCCGCTGGATAAAAGGACACACTCTCACCCTCTCGCACAACCCCTTAAACCTCTCGCACTCTGGCTTTCTCTCTTCTGGTCTTTTTTTTTTTTTTTAAACGTATCTTCGCCTCATTTTGACCTTCTCTGCTTTATACTCATATACAGTTCATCTTGCTGGTCATTTCTCTTCTCTGCTTGCACTGAGTAGCATTGTGTCATCAAGGTGTTTCGTGAATGTCATCATATCTCTTTCAACCAGCTGTGTGTCTGTAGGTGTGTGTGTGTGTGTGTGTGTGTGTGTGTGTTTATATCATGGTGGGGACCAAATTTCCCGACAAGGATAGGAATATCTGACAGTTTTGACCTTGATGGGGGACTTGCCTGGTCATCACATGGAAAAATGCTTTATTACTATAAAAACTGAAGCTTTAAAGATATTACAAGATATTACATATCTTTTAATTTATGTAATAAATTAAAAGAGCCTAAATGTTTCCTTTAGGTTACCGAGCTTAAGGTTAGGGTTAGGTCTCGGAGTAGCACATCATTAATTATCTGCATAGGTCTCGGAGTAGCACATCATTAATTATCTGCATTAATAATGATCTTAGTGGAAGGTCCTCACATGGTTAATAAGCCTAATTGATCAGTTATTCAGCAATGTGTGTAAATGTTTTTATCATTCAAACCAAACTAAAAATTCCCAGGAGATTCACAAAGTGTCTTTAATGCTGATTTTCTTTGTACTCATGCACAGATGTTGATAACTGCCAATCGGATGTAAATGACCAAGCGTGGTCAAGGCACAGCCGATTTACGTTTAGCTACACAGACAAAACACCACAAAAGGTAAAGCTCACAAAGCTGAAAACGACAAAATGGCGACTAAACGGTGAAAGAGCGCAGTATGTGCTAAATCTCCCAGTAACGCAGCTCAGCCACTGCAGCGCACCAGCGAACATAGATACACAATAATCCTTCCTTCTTTTAAAGGGTGCCATTACTTTTGTCATAACTGAATGATACGCCTCGTGTGTCTTGTTTGGATTCTTTCAAATCACTGCGTATGAATATGAATGAGTTTGACCATTTTTCTGTTCAATCTGCTGGTGGGATTGAAACACAAATGATTTAAGCCTGACGATATAATCCATTTGAGGCGTTACGATGATGTAATTTAGCCCAACAATCAAGGTTCACGTAAATCCGGAGCTCTTGTAGGATCTTGTAACATTTTTCTGAATCTGTTTTTTTTTTTTTTTTTTTTTTTGGTTTTATCATGAATACCATATTTATTGTGCGAATGCTCCTGCGATCAGTTGACGAATAAATTAATTCGTGTCCAGTTTGATTAATGAGGTCCGTTGTGTCTTGGACAACATCTGTGTAAACAGGCTTGTCTCAGTTTACAGAAACAGAGCTGTTGCTCACTTCTCAAATGAGCAGCACCACACTCTGTCCTGACAGAGTTGCTTCACGATTAGCAGTGACCTTGCAAAAACCTGCTGCTTTACAGAACACCAAACTACCAACAGGATATATTCAACATCTGGAATACACTCTGCCCACGTCAATAACTTGATAAATAATACTATGATCAGCTAGCCCATGGGGAAAGAATTACAAGGCAGATAACTTCATTTTAATGTTAACATCACACCAATATTTTATATTTACTCATTTGGTTATTTATTTATTTATTTATTTATTCATTCATTCATTCACATTGAGGTTAACCTTCCAATCAGGTGTATTTTTTTATGCAACTCAATTTCGACCTGGATTTTATTTGTATGCACACAAAGCAGCTTTACGGAAATCCGGATGTACTGTAGATCCCTAATGAACAAGCCAAAGGAAAAACTCCCTGAAACATCATGAAGAAACCTTGACTCAAAAGGGAACCTGTTCTGCGTGACTCCAGATAGTGGGATTATAACTCATTACTCTTTTATACGAGTATAATATAAAGTTGAACAGTACTAAGTGTGTTAAAAGGATGTAGTTTAACTTGTATGTATGATAAGCTAGTTAGGTCCAGACTTAGTTCTTATCAACGCCCAACTTGTTTCTAATAGTTGGAAACTAATGTCTAATGTCTACGTCTACAGTGCAATAGGCAGCAAGATTCAGAAATGAGTTAGCATGCTGCAGTTATGGCATCATGGTGCTTATTAACCAATCAGAGCATGTTATGCCAGTAGGAAACCAATCAGTGGTGACCATATCAGTACCGCTAGCTAACATAATATAACCCAGATACATGATAAAATCGACTTATAGTTAATTTCATACGTTAGTACAAACTGAGGTGAATAAGTGAATAATTTATCTGAGTACTTAAAATAGTTCATGATGCTTCACCACTACGAGTGATACATGAAAATGGACCATTTTGCTTAGCAGCGAAAGACAATAAAGAGCCAATAGGTCACGACCAGATCAGAAGGGAATGAGGAATAAAAATTTGCCAAAACTGAAACATTATCTGGTAATCTAAACTCAAAATTAACCTTGAACTTTACCAAATTATTGTCATTTTTTTGCACTCATTTGTGCTGTATAGAAATAACTTTGACATACCGAGACCTTATATACGTCGAGGAATTATAAGCATTGAGTTTTGATCCTTTTAACAGTCCCCTCAGGATTTTGCGATCACAGAAACGAACGCAAAATCTTGCGATTTTTCAAAATTACCGCCGATTTTCTACAGATTTGGTCCAAGATGCGTCATGTGACGTCATCTCAACACGCGTTCAGTCAAAGCCCTCTTCGATTCACGTGCGTCGAACACGAGCACAGCTAAAAGATCTCCTTTTCCAACAAACATCACTGCGAAAGACCGTGAGAAACAATTTCGTGCGATCGCAATTTCGCCAATTCGAGTAGTTTTCCGCAAAAAAAAAAAAAAAGGACAAAAACTTGCACATTTTGAAAAATAAGCCGCAGGAAAATCGAGCAATTTTGGCCGCTACAATCACAAAAAAAAAACTTTAAAAAACTGTTTTTAACAATAACCGGATTTGGTGTATATCTTCTTATGTAAATAACACATTATAACATTTATTTTAAATGTAATTTTCCTCCATTTTCTCCACAGTATGGTTTTACTGATTCCAACCCATGATAATATGCGTTAAAAAAAACTCTGAGGATTAGTGATTTGTTTACTTCTGTAAGGTATGCTTCTTTATATGTAGTAAGCGATACACATTCAGAAACTCTCAATGGGAAGCTGGTGGTTAAGCTTCTGAGCTAGAGAGCCATAATATCCAATATCAAACCTAAGTCATAAGTCATAAAGAAGTCTGCTGAGTGCTAAATGTCAGTGTAATTGCAGAAGATTCAGATCTTCAGATAGCTACTTGCAGGGAGTTTCATTTTAACAGTGATATGGAGCATCTCTGTAGTCATGGAGACATAATGAGTGATGGATATGGGTTGAGACGTCTCAAAGGAGCGACGGTGGCAGCCCTTTGGGAGCCACATGAAGAATAACATGTGTTCCAGCGTTATTCAGGGTTCTCCATCCTGCAATTCAAAGTGTGCTGGAAGGAGGAACGTAGAGAGAAAGACACCTAGCATTACACCGTCAAGATAAATGCACTTCCAGGAGACACAAACTCACACCTTTCCTCCCTTCTTCCCTTTAGTGCGACAATACTCACACACACACACACATAAGAAATAAAACAGCCTAAGAAATCTAAAAAAAAAAAACAGGAAAATAACTCATGAGCCAGCCAAACAACAAAAATGTGTCAGACTATCACCTATCGCCCCTGATCGCCAGTGCGTGGTAAGATTATTGCATTATTTTTTTATTCAAAAAGTGACAAAAGCTGAAATCCCTCAGGTGCGAACGTCACTTTCTCTCAGCGCACAGCTCCTTTCATTGCTACTTCACCTCACAGACATCCAGGCATCTTCTCTCCCAACCTTTCATACTCAATCTCTGTTAACGTCAACCTCCACTTCACAGCCAATCCACTTCAAGACGCTCGCTGACCACCAGTTCAGTCTCGTACGGTGGCGGCTCATCAATACGGGAGAGCTCCGCCGGTTATGTAATCCATTTAACAAATGGTAATCTTCTCCTTCACAACTCCATACGGTTTAAATTATCTTGAAATATTCATTCAAATTAAATCTCAGTTATTATTGCACCTAGTGGTCAAAAATGAGAACTGCAACAAACACTAACAGAGGTCCGTAAGGGCAGGATTTGCGCTGCCCCATGCTGGATCTATGAACATTTTTAGTGAAAGAGGACAGGCGGACACAACAGTTAAGGACAAGGTTGCCCGATTGGGTTAGTTTAAAATACTTTGTGGCCAACACGTCTCTCTCGCCACCTTGTTTTATAGCAAATAATCAGAATTAAATCGAATACATTTCCACAAAGAAGGCAACGTATAGGTGCAGACAGTGTGTCTATGATGTACAGAACCATTTCCAGTGTAAATTATATCGCAAGGATTTGGAAGAATAAATGGGGATTATGGACTGGATAAGGTCTGTCCATCAGAAATGCACGTGAAATACGTTTTATCCCCACACAAAGACTGCGGGAGGAAAAAAAAGAGAAAAAAATTGTCTCGCTTTTCAAATTTTCAAATTCTTTTCCACTAGTTTCAGTGGATTTTAGAGACGTTTGGTGGCCTTAAAATAGTTTTTCAGCCCTGATTAATGCTCTTACCTCGAACACCGTTGAACAAAGGTACTCTCTAAAACTGACTCTCAGCTGCCTATTACATAGTTACTATAAAAATTCACACAAGTCGAATGCGATAACCCGAAGGCTATGTCATTATTAATGTCGTCCAACCTCAACAAAACCTATGGCATCTGGTCTCGAGCATGTCCAAAACTGAAGCTCTTAAACTCTTCATAATCACTGCATAATAAATAGAATAATCCAAGTGCTTACAGTATATAATATAAACCTCTCATGAGCAAACAGGAGCATGAAAGTCTACTCTTGAGATGAATAATGACCTGTTTAGAGTAAATAAATCAAGGACGGCGTTCTCTAAATATTTACCCAGCCTGCTATAAGAGAACTTAAGATTATATAACTTAAGCAGGCCTTAACAGAATCTAAATCAGGCATTTGTAACTTTATTATCAGATTTAGTTTGACGTTCAGCAAACACGACTTCAGGAACCAGCAAACGTTCATAAGAACTGTGATAGATATTCATCTCTGCAGCTTAACAACTGCCTCTCTCTCTCTCTCTCTCTCTCTCTCTCTCTCTCTCTCTCTCTCTTTCTCACACACACACACACGTACATGAAGTCTGCTAATCTATGAATAAATAGCAGCAGCAAACCTTCAGGGCTTTTTCAGACATTCAGATTACACAAAAATGACAAATGCATGTCAGTTTATTTTTACTTTATTTCGTGTTAATTTCCAATTATCATTCTGCTTGCTGTATTTAATTGCTCCGAGTATTTTAATAATGCTTCAAATAAGATTTCAGGAGCTGGACAAAAGGGCTTGTGTGTCTGACTCACACCCCCTCAAATTCTCGATTCTGATTGGTCAAAAAGATGTTGAAAAAATGTAAAGGGAAAAAAAAAAAAAAAAAAAAAAAAGTTGAATTATTCATATGATGACAATACTTATAAGGAGATCAGGAGCTCATTTAACATTTGCAAAGTATCCCAGATTATTTTGTATAAACAGAAATAGGTTTAGTAAGCATTTAATTACTAGTACATCTAAAAATAAACTACCACTTTAAAAGTAAACGTACTGAAGGGGTAGTCGTAAAAGGCAACACTCAGCACTGATAAACATTAACGTGAATGAAATGGCAAAAGGCCATTTGTTTCCTGAATGAAGTGAATTTCTCATATTTTGTTCATTATTATGGCAATATGCAGAAGGAAACATGAACGCTTTAACCAGCGTTGCCAGGCCTGCAGCTTTTGATACAAAATTGGCCAATTACAGTAAATACAATATATAAGTAAAAACATATTATAGTATATAATTATTGCAGTAATGGATAATATTGGAGAATGGATATCAGCCTGCGTATTTTCATATCTATTGTTTATTTATGACTATATGACGTGAATAATGTTGATTATTTCGTTACAATGGCACCTGTCAAGGGGTGGGATATATTAGACATCAAGTGAACTGTCAGTTCTTTAAGTTGATGTGTTGGAAGCAGGAAAAATGGGCGAACATTAGGATCTGAGCGACTTTGACAACGGGCAAATTGTGATGGCTAGACGACTAGCAGTCCTACCTAAACATTGTTGGAGATCAAGTACACCCCTTCATGGTAGCGGTATTCCCTAATGGCAGTGGATTCATTCAGCAGGATAATGCTCCCTGCAACACTGCAAAAATTGCTCAGGAGCGGTTTGAGGAACATGACAAAGAGTTCAAGGTGTTGACTCGGCCTCCAAATTCCCCAGATCTCAATCCGATCGAGCATCTGTGGGATGTTCTGGACAAACAAGTCCTATCCACGGAGGCTCCACCTCGCAACGTACAGAACTTAAAGGATCTGCTGCTAACATCTTGGTGCCAGATACATCAGCACACCTTCAGAGGTCTCGTGGAGCCCATGCCTTGAAGAGTCAGAGCTGTTTTGGTGGCACAAAGGCGACCTACACTATATTAGGCAGGTGGTTTTAATATTATGGCTGATGGGTGTATTTTGAGGTTCGGTATATTGGGCTTCTTTAGACAGACCTGGCAACCCTGCTTCTGTGGAACCCATTTTTCATCCATTTTCATTCATCTTGAGTAAGCGCTTTATCCTGGCCAGGATGGCAGTGGATCCATAGCTTATCCCAGGAACACTGGCGAGAGCGAGAGAGGGGAATACACCCTAGATGGGATCTGAGTCCATCCCAGGGGAGGTGAGGAGGAAACCAGAGAATCGCAAGGAAACCAATGTATTCACGAACCTGGGATCTGAGAGATGACAACGCTAGCTGCTGCACCACCGGGTATGTACTTTCTAATGATCCAACAACTAGACATCATTTTCGTTAAAATACCACGAGCATGCCTTATTGTTTCACACACACCCACTGTCATTTTGTCCTACCGTTTTAATGGTTATAGAGTTTAATAACTCTGTACACTGGGTTATGGAGGGTTATTAAGGGTTTTAATGGGGAGAAGTATGACTTACATCAATGTCCTTGAACTGTAATAATTGCTTGTAAATCCTACAAATGCCAATAATAAAGATTATATACAACGGGCTGGTTTTTTAAACCGCGACCTTAATGTTGTTTTATGGTTCTACTGTGACTCAAACAGGGTCTGTGTCATTAAATGAAGTGCCGGGCATGCACCCTATCTGCAGTAGAAACCCTTGGACAAGGTGACTGAGGGTAACTCCGTTCCAATCAAAACACGACGTCCAGAAATAGTACAGCGAGCATGTGTCTCTGGAGCTCGGCCTAGCGTCCGGCATCTCTGATATTACTCCACACTCGCTCACACCCCACACACACTTAACAGAGCTGGCTGCTAAACACCCTGTACACACGCACACACTCTCACAGCCACTCTGAGTCCAGCCTCCATATTGATATCACTGTAGCAAACGTGATAGCGAGTGTACAGTATTTAACCGTTTATGGTTACCATGCTGCGACACGGTGTTAGTGCTACAGCAGAAATCACTTTAACAGGCAGATGGAGTGTATTTTCCGTATCAATTACCATACTGCTGTTACATGTGCACATGAGGGGTGTATAATGACATAGCACAGCACTACTGAATTGTTTCTATAGTAACAAGAAACACAGGGAGATGGACGACAGGATGCTCCTTGTATGTTTTCTGTGAGGAGACTTTATGGAAGGAGTCTCCAGTGTCAGTGCTTTGTAACAGTCTACGTAACACAACAAGCTGCTGTTTTTTGTTAGTTTGTTTGTTTGTTTTTCCAAATCTGATCAACTTCAAGCAAGATAATAATAAGTTTGTAGCTGCTATACCACAAGTGGTAACAGGAAGTAAGTTGTTTTGCGGACCTTCCAAAACATTAAATGGAATTACAATGAAATTAAAAATTGCACTCACTGATGAGTTGTTGTTTTGTTTTGTTTTTTCAGCACAGCACGGACGTTCTCTCCTTTCTCGGCATTATTCACTAAAAACCTGAAGAATTTGAAAAAAACTGCAGAATGTTATTGATGAACGACTGGAGGTGGTATAAGAGGAATAAAACACTTGGGGATGTACTGTTAGTGATTATTTTCCTATAAGAGCATGTCATGAACTGTTTTCCTCTTTACATAATGACTTAATCGCTGCGTCTTTAGGCTCTTCATACACCTTGCAACGGAGCTCTCAGAAGTCTCTCAGAAAGACTCTCTCCACTTCTCCAACCAGTCTTCTAATGAAGTGTTCTGCAGGTCAAGAACCCAATTTACATTAACAGCACTTGAGTCACGCAGATCTTGTATAAGAGTCTCTATGCGGAAGTAACTACAGAGCGTGTATAAAAACGCAACAGAGCCTCATCATATATTTGATTTAACAGAATAATATTTAGCTCAGTATTTATGCGACATTATAACACAAAGCACTGAAGATGTGTTGCTTTGTATTGATTTCACTCTATGATGTGAGCACTTTTTTTTTTTTTTAAACCTACCGCACATGCACAGTGTTTATAAAGTTTATGATTTGAGCCAAATCATACGCCTCACCGATGCCTCAGTTTTGTTAGGAAGAACTAAAGCATTGCGGAACCTTTGGCAGTTATGCTGTGTCACATCTGACATTAAAAAGAAATAAAAGGAAAACCTGACTATATACAAATTGAACGGAAATTTAAAAAAAAAAAAGGCTGGGAAGAGGATTGGTCACTCATCAACATTTCTCAGTAAGCCAAGATTATTCATATCATGTGTTTTAGTTCCTGTTGCACAGGACCAGGAACTAAAAATCAGCCCTGACATTTACATTTACGTTTACATGAATAGTATACAAAAGACGCTCAATTTTACACTCAATGTGTGAAAAATTATTCAAATCTTATTCGACTCCACCTACTTAACCGTTACTGATTTTTATTTTTACCCCAAATCTTACCTTTAATGTAATAAAGCAATGCACAAATCCCAGGTTTGTTAAAAGTGCAAGGATTTGCAGATAGCTGTCTTTTTTTTTTTTTTTTATTGTGTGGTCCATACTAAATGCAAACATTGCCTAACAAATTGGTTATCGAGTCATTTGTTACCTCTGATTACAATCTTAACCCGATTAAAACATTAACATTAACATTAACATTAACATTAACATGGGGTTAATTCTCATGGCTCACCATGATGTATTCACCAGTTTAACAAACAGCAACTGTTACTACTCAGATGAATCCTTACTGACTCACCGTTTCATCGTTCCATCTCCATTTTTAAGTAAGAACAGGAATATTTAATGGGATGTGTTAGATTTCTGTCATCTATTTCATATATATATATATATACAGTATGCTGCCATTTTGAACATGTGAAGCAACTCAGCTCCAGGATTAAAATAAGTTCCTGATTGAAATTTAAATCGGAGTTGAAGGTAAAGGTTTTTGATCTATGTTTACTGTAAAACTAAAACCCGGACTAAAGAAATTAAGATCCGATGCAATCCTGATTATCTTGAAATAAGGATTACGACTAATCCCAGATGTACAGTTGAGTGTGTCTGGATGGGTTCTGTTGAATTGGCATTCATCATTGCCCCCCCCCCCCCCCATGGTAATAGCCCACCACAGGGAGTCTAACACACACCACCCTTGAGCCACGACTGTCATTACACCTCTCACACTCTTTCATTACTCTGTTTGACCTCGGTGTGTTTAACTTATCACTCTATAAGGACGATAAGAACGACAACACACATCACCTTCCCACTGTTTTTTCTAGAAGCCAGGGGTGGAAAAAGCAAAGAAAAAAATTGATTTGAGCGAACGTTTGGGTCAAATTATTCAATTAAAAATGAAATACTTTCGAACGTACACTGATGTAAAAGTTAGAAAATGTCAATTAAATGTGCTGAAGTATTAGGGAACGTCAACACAGTCACAGATATGCCAAGGTTTTATTCCTTTATTAGTATGAAGGTGGTCTGAATCCTAACACATCGCCTGTGTTTGTTTCGATTTGTTGAATTTTTACATGAAATTTGGCTCATTTTCTTGAAGGTAAATTAAATGTATAAAACATATATACAACCCCAGTTCCGAAAAAAGCTGGGACGCTGTGTGAAATGTAAATAAATGTAAATAAAAACACAATGCAATGATTTGTAAATCTCATAAACCCGTACGTTATTCACAATAGAACACAGAAAACATATCAAATGTTTAAGCTGAGGAAACGTACCGTTTAATGGAAAGAATAAGGTCATTTTGAATCCGATGGCCGCGACACGTCTCAAAAAAGTTGGGACAGGGGCAACAAAAGGCTGGAAAAGTAAGTGTTAGTTAAAAGAAACAGCTGGAGGTTAATTGGGAACAGGTCTGTAACATGACTGGGTGTAAAAAGAGTATCTTAGAGAGGCAGAGTCTCTCAGAAGTAAAGATGGGCAGAGGAGCAGCAATCTGCAAAAAAACTGCGTCTACAATGTGTGAATTTGTGGACCGATTTCAGAATAATGTTCTGTATTTACATTTATTTACATTTTACACATCGTCCCAATTTTTTTTGGAATTGGGGTTGTACATAAGCATCTTTAGACATTTTGAATCGGTCATTTAGCAGATGTTTTTATCCAAAGTGACTTACAAATGAGGAACTACAAGCAAAGCAACATAGCAAATGGAGAACAATACATGTAGTGCTACCGTACAAGATTTTTAATTGAGTTCTAGAGAAACACAGTGCGCAGAGTAGAGGTGTAAGAGCCAGTGTAAGTACATATATATATATATATATATATATATTTATTTATTTTAAGTTTTTGGGGGGGTGAGTCTTGTTAAATTCTGGATTCTGATTGGTCAGAAGGTGTTGATGTGATTAATTCTCTACAATAGCAGCTCTGACAATAGTGCAGCTGCAAATCACACATTTATATTAATGCATTCGTTCTAATATAGCACATTAGAATGGCAGAGCCTAATGATCGGAAGGTCATGAGGTCGAATCCCAGCACTGCCAAGTTCCCCCTGCTGAACCCTTGAGCAAGACTCTTAACGCTCGCTCAACTGCTTAGTTGTATAAATGAGAAAAAAATTTAATGTCATGTCCTTTCACTTCTGGATAACTGCGTCTGCCAAATACCATAAATGTAAATGATACATAATTCATAAAAAAAAAACATTTAACAATGGTGTTGTTATTTAGAAAAGAATAACATATCATCAGCACCATCACAAAGTTTTCTCTAAGGAGATATTTACTGAACAGTTGTGGAAGGAGTCTACAGTGTCAGCACTTTTTTTTGTTTCTTTTTTTTAGAAGGAGTCTACAGTATCAGCACAAGTTGTTTTGGGGTCCCCCCCCCCCAGTTTCTTGGTAACATGGTAATGTTTTCCCATCGTATTAACTTCAAGAGAGAGAAAAATGAGAGGCTGGTGAGGGAATGACTGTTTATAGCTCCTATAACATAAGTGATAACAGGAACTAACTTGTTTCACAGCTTTAAATGTAACAATAAATGGATAAAAAGGTGTGACGTATCATTCTTTAACAAATTAAATCGTTGGCAATAAGCAATAAGACAGAGGAAACTAATCCATCCTTTGTACTGTATATTAAATTGGTATGTTGGTAAGGAATATCGAGTCTTGAGCCATGATCTTTGAGATTTGCAACAAGTACTTGGTCAATCTAATAAAATTATACAGGTTCAAAGAAAAGTTTGGGGTTTTAAATGGAAATGTAATGTTGTGACAGTATTCAACATAACAAGGTGTATCAGGTTTCAATATAACAAGGTCCGCTTCACGACTTCCACTCATCTCTGTTTATTAGCAGAAAGAATAAAGTCCCAGCTGCAATCCTACAGCCAGATAACTGTAATAAATATCGCGGCCCTTCTGAGGAACGCCACGTTCTTGTTCCTGTTCTGCTCTGAATGTGAAAGCGCTAACCCAGATTCTGGCACTTCACTGCTCTAATGTGGCCATTTACTTCAGCGGTGGAAGAAAAATCATTGGAGCTACTGTGAGTATGCTGACAGGATCATCCATCATGTGGCCGTTTCGGCAGGATGAGGGCCGGAGAGATGACAGGCTCTGTCTGGACACTGGCAGCACAAATCAGTCAGTTTCAGGACTTTAACAAGACCACCTGCGTTGATCGGCTAAAAAACACCAGTTAATGATTGCAATGCGGTTAGCCTTTAACATACTATACAGCTGTTAGCATAACGGAGATAGAGAATGTAGATAAGCCGGAAAGGTAAGGGCTAGAAGGTAACATTTAGTAAAGCTCACTCTGACCTATCCAGTGTAATGTTTACCTTTAAAGGGAGAGTTTCTAAAAAATGAAATGTACAAATGAAGTCAATGAACCAACACGTGTTTGGTGTTGTTTTGTTTTTGTTTTTTGTTTTTGTTTGGTTTTTTTTTTTTTGCACTGAAGCTACAAGGTTAAGATTCTAGCTACCGAAGTTTCTATTTTGAATAATTAAATACCACAATAGGTCCGTATTAAAGACATTTCTATTGCAGCGCTACTGAATTCTTGATTCTGATTGGTCAGAGAGTGTTGATTCATTTTCTGACAGTATTTCTGACTACAAATTTAAATCACAGGCTTATATGAATGCGCTCTTAATACGTTATTGTTTCCATAGTAACAACTCATTTGCGAGGCTTGTAGATCGGACTCTCACCATAAACAGCTAATAAAGAAAGATAAAAAAAAACGTATTTTATGCTTACGTATTATCGTTAGCATAAAAGAGGACTTAGAGATGTGCTGTTATTGAAAAGAATAGGCTTCAGAGTGGAAACAGTAAGTCCACCTCGTTACTTATTATTTTCCTATTACAGCATGACATGACGTGTTTTATTTCTTACTTAATATAGAACTGGAACTATATTATCCTACAAATCACTTCTGACATGTAATTCCAGCTTTGAACTTCAGGTCACGCCTCCTGTTTGAGTCTATTACTGGTGTGCAGTGACGCCAAGCTGTATAACGATGAAGAAATTTCTGCTTCAAAAAGGAGATATGACGTGCAGTTGAGGGCAAACGTTTGCACACTCTTACTTTGAAATGATGGCACCAACAGTATATGAGTTTTAATATGAGTTTAGTTGTACGAATGTTCCTTCATCATCATTTCATCAGCAAAGAAGAAAGTTGATATAAATAGCGAACCAATCAAAAATGTTTTGAATGGCTGAATTTCGAAATCGCTGCATTTTTGCTTTCTCTATTCAGTCATCTCTTTATGGTGTGTGTGTGTGTGTGTGTTTGTGTGTGTTTGTGTGTGTGTGTGTGTGTGTGTTTCTGTCATTTATGAATGATGATATTCACTGTTAGACTACATAAACACTTTTATATCTTTTTTTTATGCCCTTCTCCGGCTCTCTAAAAGGTCACTATTTTTAGGTTTCAGGTCTTTTGGGAGCTGTTTTTGATTCCCCATTAACTCTTAACTGCTCACAACAAACCGTCTGAGACTTTGAGTCTGGTCGAGCTTTTTAATGCCTTAAATAAAACACAGCAAAAAGCATTGGATGACTTTTAACTAATTAGTTGGCTTAATGAGGCTCATTTAAACAAAAGCACTAGAGCTTGTCGACGGAACGTTTAGATCTTGCGAATAAAGATAACTGCTGACTCTGTACATCACTGTTATATTTAGACTTTCTTGTGTAATGAGCTTAAGGAGGAAAACAGTGATAAATTAGCACAGAATTCTGTTCTGGTCTGTAGATGCATTACAGACTAATGCTGCAAGGTCGTAACTTGGAATACCCAACCTCTGACCAGGAAAAAACAAAACAATACCAAAAAAAAAAAATCTTGGAATTCCTACTCAGGATGGTCTCCTCAACTCCAAGCTCAACAAGTCCATCTAAGTTCAACAAGTCCATCCAAGTCCAACAACGCACGTCCCACTTCCAAGGTCACTTGAATACAGCAATATTCTCATTCAGAATCCAACAGGGGGTGCAAACTTTTCTACTTTTGTATATTTTATATAGAACAGTCTCATACAGTGTCAGTGTAATTTAAAGTGAGTGTGTTGCCCTGAAGAAGCAAATATATATTGGCTGATTGACTATGTTTCTTTTTCTCTCTCAACCTCCATCCGTTTTAACTGACTCCTTTTGGTTAAGCACAGAAATGGTAAATGGTCTGCACTTATATAGCGCTTTTATCCAAAGCGCTTTACACTGTGTCTCATTCACCCATTCACAC
>JANDJT010000071.1:3434508-3448227 GCA_024331685.1 Stegophilus panzeri | reverse complement strand
GCTGTGTGTATTATGTGTGTATGCTGTGTGTATGATGTGTGTATGCTGTGTGTATGATGTGTGTATGCTGTGTGTATGATGTGTGTATGCTGTGTGTATTATGTGTGTATGCTGTGTGTATGATGTGTGTATGCTGTGTGTATGATGTGTGTATGCTGTGTGTATTATGTATGTACACAAACTGCATTTTTATGGAAACAAGGAAAAAGGCTGGACCCAAAGCCTCTAGAAACACCTGTGCCCATTTGTATCAGCCAGCTTTGATGTTTATGTCTCTGTTCTTCACCTTCTTCATCTTCTCTCATTATGAAACCTGATACTAAGCTGTGAAAACAGCAAACAAACAAACAAAAAAACTAGCAATATGGCACATCGCGCATTCAGATTTCTCTCCCATCTTATATGTATATAAGGAATTAAACACGACAGGGCGTGCTCTTATAGTCACGAAGGGCTTTAGACCATAGCGACATGTCAATGATCATCATTTTTTATTGAGTAATCAACGACGCGTTGTGTTTAAAGCTACGTTTATTGCTGTGGAACATTCACAAGACCAGTTAGTTCCTGGTATCACATATGATACAGCAGCTATAAACAGTCATTCCCTCACCATCTCTTTTATCTCTCTCACAGTCAAACAGTCAACAAAAACAAAAACAACACAGCTTGTCACATTACTAAGAAACCACAAAGCAGATGATGACACTGGAGACTCCTTCCATAAATGTCAAATAAACATCTCCTTACAACCCCAAACCCCCACCCCCAAAACGTCACCATATGAATGCGTACGTTATGCGTATACGTTCATCTTTATTAAATAACAAACAGGGATTTTTTCTTCATTGATGATCAGGCTTTGATTATGCCGAGCGTCTGAGATACAAAGCCGTGTGACCGAGTTGTTACGTTATTATTAGAAATGTAAAAATAACGTATTCGAACAAGCGCATCGCCTGTATTGCGTTGTTGCTACAGTACTACTGTATTTATAAAAATGATGGTATTTCATTTCTTGTCGCTAGCTGCTACTTCAATAACTGCTATGCTATAAGCTAATCTGCTGAATACTATGTCATAGTATGTTATGTTTACATTCACAGCATTTTTTACTACCTGTTATATCTGACACTTCCAGACTAGAACTGTGTACTGGTCGTCACTACACTGTCACTTACTGTGCCTATTGTCCTGTTTTAGTAGTTACCGTACTGTCTTGTGTTGTTTGTACGTGCACTTTATGTAGAAATGTGTAGATCTTATTTAGTTCTGTGTCGTCTCATGTAGTTAGTGTGTTGTTTTATGTAGCACCGTGGTCCTGGAGGAACGTTGTTTCGTTTCGCTGTGTACTGTACCAGCTGTATATGGTTGAAATGACAATAAAACCACTTGACCTGACTTGGCATTGGTGATTTGAATTACAGCTGGAGCTACTGTCAGAGCTGCTGTTATAGAAAATGAATCCACACCTTCTGACCAATCCGATTCAAGAATTCAAGACTATAAACTTGTACGAAGGATGAGTAATCACGTGCGTCGTCATTAAGACGAGATCAAATCAAACCAATCTGCTGTACTAAGATCACAGGGAATCTCTGAGGATCCAGATGTGGAACTAAACCGAGAACCAGATCTTATGCAACTTTTGCATCATACATTGGGCTTTCGTAACATCTTCATAAGGATCGCATGAATCTTTTATAAAGTAATGCTGGAGGATTTATGCATGTGTGTGTGTGTGCCTCATATAGTTCTACAAACGCTTCTTGATATCCTTTATTTCTATTCTTAATAGTGAGTGGTGGAAAATACTTGCGTAATTGGACTGCATTACTATACGTATAGTATTCATTTGGCATATTCATACTTGAGTGTTATTGAAAATGAATGCGTGTACTCTAACGTAATTACATTTCCAAGAAAGAAATGCTCTTTACAAATCTCAAAGATCTCCTGTTCTCTCTAGGCAATGACTGTACACTTAGCTCCTGTGCATTTTATTCACATTTTAGTTTAAAGCATCCAATCGAATTCATTCATGTCGGAAATAAAACGATCAAGAATCACGGTAATCTTCTTCATTTCATCAGTTAAATATATTTACTATTTAATACACCATTACATCTTTTTACTTTCACCATACTTACATTTTTTTGGCTGGATACGTCCACTTTTAACTGAGCAGTATTTTGACACATTATCTACATTTTCACTTCTCAGAGTACAGTGGTGTTCTATTCCACCGGAGGAAAGTAAATCGACATTTTCCATCAGTATAAACAAATGAATTATTTTATTGCTGCAAGTTTGATATAAGATTAGTCAGGACACTGTTGGGTTTCTGTGTGTAGAGTATCGTCACTCTGTGTTTAGCTGCTGGTGAGCAGGGTGATGGGAAACGGGAGGGGTGTGAGAACGCCTGCTGGGCAAACAACTCACTCCTCTATACAATAACATTGTATACAACTGCCGCAATATAATTATAACATTTAAACCTGGTAGGCTATGTACAAAATGAAATACTTATGAAAAACTGCAAATTCGCAAAGCTCTGAGTGTCTGGATTCATACGAGCCATTAACCACTGTTGAGAAATAAATTCAGTGCTGAAAACTGGCACCACCAAAACAGTCAAAACAGTCTGCTAAAAAGAGTTATTACGCGTAATATCTCTGCACTCATCCATATATCCACTCCTTATAGTACATATTATTGACGACTCACCTGGCTTTCAGAGCTGCAACACTGGTCTTGTCAATCCTAGAAAGAGGAGGAACGAGAGAATATTAAGACTCTTATAAACCTTGGGTTGGAATGAAACATGTGCACATAATCACTCCTGTGATTAGGTCTGAAATATAACAATAAACCTAATCTGATCATTAATTATTAATTGCTATTCACTCATTCATCTTCAGTCAGGGTCGCGATGGATCCAGAGCCAATCCCAGAAACACTGGGTGTGATGTGGGAATACACCTTCACCATCTCTGGTGAAGACATACATTCTCAGGGGCAATTCAGAGTGGCAAATCCACCTATTGGCATGTTTTTCGGAGTTCGGAGGAAACCAGAGAACCCAGAGGAAACCCACACAGACACAGGGAGAAACTCAACCTAGACAGTCACCTGAGCTCGAACCCCAGATCCTGGAGCTGTACAGATACAACATCACTGTATCACCCTGACTGCTATTAATTGATAAATAATAATAATCAATTGCTTAACCATTTCTGGAAGAATCCTATATGATATAAAGCTATCATTAATTTAAGAAAAGACATCCATATGAAATTAAGTGTATTTTATAGTATGCATTGGCGGAGTTTGGGCAGGGGTGCCTAAACAAAACATAGATCAGATGTCCATTCCGAATCACTTCATTACAAAATTGGTTGTGTGATGCAATTTGTTTATGTACGCGTCATTTTCCTTTAGAACAGTAACAGGCAGAGAGGACTTTTAGCCGTCTGAAACTCACCACAAGTTACTTGCGGTCAAGCATGGGTGAGTCGCGGCTGTCCGATTTAGCACTGCTCTGCATCAGAAGGGAAACTGACATTGACAAGGACAAGGTAGTCGCCAGATTTGCCAAAGAAAAGGCGAGGATGATGAAGCTTTAAATAGCCTATATGGCATTTGTTGTGTAGCGTATAACCTGGTGTATTGTTCTCATTTGAAAAACTTTCCCCCCTTTGAACATGTTTAATGAGTTCATTCAGTTCAGAGCTCGTTTTTCTTAATCAGACTGTCTGATTGTTTAGGTCGGATAACATAACAGGTTGGAGCGGTCAATGTATTTTTAAGTTTTCTGTTTGTTTGTAGTTGGTAATACAGCACTGTTGTGGTTTGGTCTAATGTAGGCCTAAACGTTGCTGAACGCCTTTACTGGGTTTTTTTTTTTTTTTTTTTTTTACCCTATTTTAACCCTAAATGGAATGTATTGTTTTTTGTAAACAATAAACCCACGACACTGACCGCTTGTGTGTACTACGTGTGTGATTTGAAAGATTGCTGAACACAATACCTAAGCCTAGCCGACATTGTTTTGGTTTGCCGATCCAGACTTGAATTTACTGCCACTATTTTTTTTTTTTATTATTATTATACAACCAGATTAATTAATAATAAGGGGGCCCTGAATATTTCTTGCTCTCCATCCCCACCCCTTAAAAAAAAAGACAAAACCTTTGCTCCGCCACTACATGTACATGACAGATAATTGCTTTGGGTATTCTTACAGACTGGATGTCACTTTAAAAAATACCGTCTGCACAATCATAACATAACATCGCTGCAGATAGACTTCACATTGAGTGAGAGTTACTGTGTGTAATCCGAATGGATGTTTATTGGGTTTACAGTTTAATAATGCATGTAAGATAAAAAAAAATATATATATATATAATTATTATATAATCAGAAATGAAGACTGAGATGACGTGGATTGAATTGTTAGATAGTGTGTTTACTCAAAGTTAGAAATTTTGACAGGGTTTTAATCATCCGGAAAATACCATCTGGCCATGAGCTATGATGAAGACTCAAAAGGACGTGTTTATAAACGCATTTTTGGAACAACGTGTGTTCGAAAAGCCCGCCTCGTTGACAGATTAGGAATGTCATGTCCTGTTTTTTGGGGGTTTTTTTTGCCACGTTACCCACGTTAGCACAGGCAAATGTATTTCTGTCAAAGGAAAAAAAAAAATTTGTTTACGCCAAACAAATTGAGCTAAGCGCTGAAGTTCTAGCAGTGAATTACGCATAAAAAATTCAAACAGTGAGTTGTGTCGAATGGAGGAAGGTGTAGAGATGGATTAAACTGCATCGCCATGGTTACAGTTTGGGTGCAGGCTTCCAGTCGACATGGTGTGTGTGTGTGTGTGTGTGTGTGTGTGTGTGTGTGTGTGTGTGTGTGTGTGTGTATATATATATATACATATATATTTCTTCAGCTATTCCTTTATTTAAAACTTGAACCAGGGTTTCTATAGACTCTTGAACTTGCTTAACAATATTATAAAGTAAAGACCAGATTACTCAGATACTGCTAAACAGATGATAAAGCAGAGGTTAGTGAAGCTGTCGCGTTTACTTTCCATGAATGTTCTTCAGACCAAAAGCCAAATTGCTGGTAATGTCATGGAATTTCAAATACTTTAGCAATTCCCTACTCTTGCAATTAACACTTACGCCGTTTTCGCTTAAAACCAAACCATGTGTATTAAAGCAAGGAAAATACATTACTGGTCAGTGTTGATCAATGTTCTTTGTTCAATCACTAAAAATGAAGACCCTGTTAAATATTGTGGCAGGAAAAGTTGAAGACAAAAATTTAAACGTTGGTGTTTAAATGTCCCATGTATCATAAAATGTGTATGGTGGTTATGTTGGTATCGACATGTCTCACAAATGTGTCTTGTGCTCCTTTTTACTTTACAGAGGTGGAAATATTTGGCCTGAATCAGATGTCTGAAAAGATCTTGCTGAGGTTGCTGAAGCACCCTAATGTAATCCAGGAACTTAAGTTCAATGAAAAGAACAAGAAAGCACCAGAACATTACCTCTATGTCCGCAACAGACCTGCGGACTACTTCATCCTTATCCTGCAGGTCAGCTGGGTTACTGGTGTACACTCTTAGAAATAGAGTCCCTCAAGGGTTCTTTGGACAATTAAAAGTTAAAACGATGGGACTAGATGATGAGTGTAGGACGTGGGAAGAAAGTAAACTGAGACATATTAGACGTAAACAAGCCTGGATTTTCACAGGTATTACACATAGCTCGAGTGGGAAGCTTGTGAATGACATAGTTTGAAGAAAGTGTGGGTCAAATCTTGCTTTGTTTTGCTACTATTACAACAGAGAGCATATTCATAGGAATTACAGTCTTCTCCAGTGTATACACTCTGAGGAAAAAAATGCAATATTGTTCATTATTTGAAAGTCCACAATGTTTGTGAGCCAGAGTAATTTGTAATTGTTTGGCTTTTTTTCTTCCCCCAGGGGAAAGTTGAAGTGGAGGCAGGGAAGGATGGGATGAAGTTTGAAGCTGGAGGGTTTTCATCATATGGGACGATGGCCCTTACTGCTTCTCCAGGTAAATAACAAGTAAATAAGTAAAGTGTTTTCCTTCTATGTCAAGGGGATCCAATCAGAGACAATGTTTTTAATATTTGGTGTAATAAAAAATAATGCAATAACCTCTTGTACTAGCCATACTGGATCAGGTGTGTTAGAGAAAACAGGGCGTAATCCAGGACCAGTGTTGGGAACCTGTGATCTAACAGTGTGGCTTCATTCACAAAAACATGGGCCCCATCCTGAGAGCTCACACCTGTGATTTTGGATTATTGAATCCAATCAATGGTGCACTGATTATTTTTTTTTACTATCAGTGACAATGATAACGTTTTCCTTATGGCTCTGTCACCGCAAAGAATCATAATCATTGTTTAATGGAATAATCTTATCATAAAAGGGTTTGTCAAGGGTTCTTTGAAGGTACGCTGGATAAATAAAGGTTCTTAACTTCCAATAAAGCAACCCGATCTGATTAGGAAACCCGATCTTTTGTAGAATCTCTGTGGGTTCCCCCTGAAAAATCCTTAAGGGTTCATTAAGTCCCCTTACAGAAAACTTCACCATATCAACATTAGCACTGTGGTACAAGACATTTTAATTCAACAATTGCAATTAATAAATACATAAAAAAATAAATAATTCTATGCTCAGTATCTACACTAGAAATAGAAGTCTGGATATAAAATGGTTCCATAAGACAAATACTGAAACACTATATTCAACTATGAGTGTGTGGGTGTAATAATTCTACCACCTATTACTATAATGCTGTCACCGGGATACATGCCACTGAGCTATGTTTAAAACACAAACATCTTTTCCCTTAATAGGATTCAGACATCACACACAGTGAATTCTGGGATATATATACTTAGTGTACAAGGAGTGTGCTTAGTGTGCATTTGCTGTAGTCTTACACACAGGGCTTTGAGAAATGGGACACAATTAAACACTTACCGGAAGTCACATGAACATGCACACGAAAAAGGGTGGGCTTTGGGACTGGGCCATTGACCAGAGAGAAATATGGTGCAGGAGTTATGTGACCTCTGTTGGTTGGATGTTGGAACTGCATTTTAATGATGTATGTACTATTTTTTCTTGTCAAACATATCAGATATTGGCTGCAGAACTGTGGATGATTCTGGTCATCAGAACATTGTTTTCTGTCTCTGGTGGTTTGGATCTGACTCATCTGATGATCAGAAGCCACCTTGTCTTTCCAGCTCACTGTAATGAGTTTCTTCTTCTGATTTTCTTGTGTTTCTTGCTTTTATCCTCTCTCTGTTTAGTTTCTCTTTCCCTTTCTCGCATTTGTGTGGTCAAGAGGTCAGAATCAGTTGGAGTACCTCCAGGTACTGGTATTGGTAATGTTTCACTGTGACCTGTTAGTTCCCTGGCTTCATTTGGGTTGCATGGCAAGAATATCTGACAATGGCAAAGAATGCGCATGTTACTCGCCGCATGCCGATGTAACGAGAGATTAACATACAAACATGAATACTGTTCAATGAAAACAAAACACTGAAGCACATGTCTAAGGGGCTTAAAATATATTTTAAATATTCATTTTTGTGTTATCCGTGTCAGAAAGCAGTTCATTCTTATCAGATTTGATGTTTTTCACTGTGTAACAAGAGTGAAAAATGACCCAGTTGAACACCCCCATCTCCTTTCTGTACTTCCATGTTCTCATACCATAAATTCGTAGTATCCCTCCCACTGATTTTGCCAGACTTGGAAAAATAACCATGACCTCCCCCCATTCACACACATACACTGATCCCATCACACACACACACACACACACTCTCACACACAGTCTGACCCCATGCACACACTCTGACCCAATATGTAGCGTGCGGGGGCCCCTTAGACCAGGGACGGGCGCAATACTCAGACATCCAAACGTGGATTACATACATTCCAAGCAAACTGTGCCATTAACACTACCAGTAATTGAGCATGTGCGTGTGTATGTGTTTGAGAACGAGAGACTGAGAAAAGTAAGTGTGTGTGTGTGTGTGTGTGTGTGTGTGTTTGTAGACCGGCCCCCTTTAAGAAGTGGAAAAAATAAGCTGTGTTTAATTAAAACAGGACTAGTCCTCTCTTTCAGGGTTGTAAGGTCTTTTTTATCAGTCTTTATCCAGCTGTTGCCACCACTTTAAAACCTCCTCACCAACCTCTTCTGTGACTGCCCTTCAAACATTTCTTTACATTGCAATGGTTGGTCATTATTTCCATGAAAAATCATTTACATGTAGGGCTCATGTGTAAGGTGCTTACCACTGCATGTCGCATTGTAGCATATGGGTGTCTTAAAAAAAACTAAATTCCTACACCTGTGTTTTGGAGTAAAATCCTGTTTTGAAGTATGCCCTGTAATTCAGCTCACAGCCCTAATTCAAGTCCTATATTACCTATATTCCTTTTTTTGTTTCAGAGAACAAGTCTCCTCCTCGGCCATATGGACTGAACCACTCTGACTCACTGAACCGGAGTGACCGCAATGAAGCTATTAATCCCCCACTGGGCAACAGCAACAACCAGCTCAACTCCTTTCTGCAGATCTACGCACCAGATTACACAGTTCGAGCCATCACAGACCTCCTTTATGTCAAGGTGAATAGATAAAGGCAGGCATTGTATTACCATATGTGAAAGTTGCATAAACTATCGCCAGCCATTACACAGTACTTTTTAAACAAAACATTTCTTTTTTTTTCATATATATATCTCCAAGACTGAAAGGCATTATGTTTTCAGGTAGTCCTGGCTTGATTCTTGTTAGTGCGATGTCTCAAGAACGAGCGGTTGAATGTTTATAGGATTCATATGGAATTATCATTGTAACCAGCAGGTGAAGTGATTAGATTTTGAAATGTATCCAAACAGGGTGAAGGTCACAGCAAGGTCAAATGTGTAAAATAGGTTTTCTTCAATAGCTTAATTTCCGTGTTAAACAGCGATGTTATATTCATGTTCAGGAACTCAAGGCCGATTTTTCTGCCTATCTAAGATTTTTACCATGGGTCCATCTGTTTGTCCGTCCATGTGTCTGTCTGAGGTTATCTTTACTGTGAAAGTTTTTCTTCAATAGCTTCCATTTTGAAAGTATAATTTAAGGGTATTTCAGGCCTACAGATTACTAATAAGGAATAGACTTGGTGGTGGAAGGATCCTCATTGATGCTGTTGGTGTCACGTTTGACTTGCTTTCATTTACAAATTTAAAAAAAGGTCTTCTGGTCAAAGGCAAAGAGCACTTTTCTGTTTGAATATTACATTCTAAACAGGACAAATGAGGGTCTGTTCTTGTTTTTGCCTCTTGTGCTGTTTGATCAGTGGCCTGTTTATCTCTAGGCTTTTGCGTGTTTACTGTATGTATGTACACTGATGAGCCATAACATTACAACCACCTGCCTAATATTGTGCAGGTCACTCTTGTGCCACCAAAACAGGTCTGACACGTCGATGCATGGACTACACAAGACCTCTGAAGTTGCGAGGTGGGGCCTCCATGGATTGGACTTGTTTGTCCAGCACATCCCACAGATGCTCATTTGGATTGAGATCTGGGGAATCACAGTCCTCAAACCATTCCTAAACCATTTTTGCAGTGTGGCATGGTGCATTATCTTGCTGAAAGAGGCCACTGCCATTATGGAATACCGTTGCCATGAAGGTCTACCAATGTTCAGGTAGGTGGTACATGTCAAAGTAACATCCAGATGAATGCCAGAACCAAGGTTACCCAGCAGAATGTTGCCCAGAGCATTACATTGCCTCCAACGGTTTGCCTTCTTCCCATAGTGCATCCTGGTGCCATCTCTTCCCCAGGTAAGCTACGCACATGCACCCGGCCATCCACAGAAGGCCACCTTCTTTCATTGCTCCATGGTGTTCTGATGCTCACCTGGCCTTTGTAGGCACTTTCAGAGGTGGACGGGGTCAGCATGGGCACTCTGACTGGTCTGCGGCTACGCGGCCCCATACACAGATAGTTGTGATGTTCTGTGTGTTCTGCCATCATACCCAGCATTAACTTTTCCAGAAATTTGTGCTACGGTAGCTCTTCTGTGGGATCGGACCACATGGGCTAGCCTTCGCTCCCCACACACATCAGTGAGCCTTGCGCGCCCATGACCCTGTCACTGGTTCACCACTTGTCCTTCCTTGGACCACTTTTGGTAGGTACTAACCACTGCATTCCAGGAACACCCAACAAGACCTGCTTATTTGGAGAGACTCTGACCCAGTCATCTAGCCATCACAATTTGGCCCTTCAAAGTCGCTCAGATCCTTATGCTTGCCCATTTTTCCTGCTTCCAACACATCAGCTTCAAGAACTGACTGGTCACTTGCTGCCTAATACATCCCACCCCTTGACAGCTTCCAGTGTGATGAGATAATCAATGTTATTCACTTCACCTGTCAGTGGTTTTAATGTTGTGGCTGATCGGTGTAGATCTGTCTGCCTGTATGTTCTGTATGCGTATGAATGTCCAAAGTGACTCCAGCACATCTGGTTGAACAATGGGATATAAATCAGTCCACAGTTTGTGCTCACAGTGTTATTGTTTATTGTATACTAGCTGTCATCAATGATGTTATTGCCTGTTATGTCTTTGCCACTACACCATAGGTCACCCGTCAGCAGTACCAGAATGCCGTGATGGCGTCACACATGGAAAAGACACCACATCCATCAGACAGCGAGTACACCAAAATTGAACTGACTCTCAGTGAGCTGCATGACAGCGTGGCCGACGAGACGGGCATTCTGCTTAACCAGACGCAGAACTGTGTTGCCCACAAAAAGGCGAACCACATGGTGCACAATGAGGGTACCGTCTAGCCCCCAGCGGGGTGGTTAGGGGTTTACAAAAGGGTGAAAAAGGAAGCTGCTTATGTTTTTTTCACCTTCTGAGTTGCCTCTGCCACCCCCTGTAACAACTGGACACAAAACCACAACGGACTGCTAAAACAGCGTCTGGGTTTTTGGACCCAATAACAGGACTGGAACAGCCAGTTCAGTTCCAAACACCCTGCCGTGTGCCTGTCCACCAGACCAAAGAGTTTGGAGTTTGGACACCCTCCCCCATCTGTCACAAGGCCCTGAACATACTCCTTGACTGTCCCCTTTAAGGTGCCAGGAAGGATTCTGGGATAGAGGAGGACCACAAGTCAAATGGACTACTTTCTACATCTTCATCAGGCTGATGTTGTAATATGGTGAGTCAAAGACTGTGCCAAATACCAATTTGAAGGAAACCATGAACCGCTTACCAATAACATATTTTCCTCCTGTATTTATTTATTTTATATGTCTACTGTATATATGTATGTGTGCATGTAACTACAGGCACATGCCAAGAACACACCTTTGTAAACTTCAGTGTAATGTGTGTACTGTATATGTTGCGAGTCCATGTGCCTTTGAGAGTGTTAATGTGATGCAGTGCACATGCTACAGTATATACATACAGTAGTTACAAATACATTACTTTATGTGTATTGGTGAGGGTCTTTTACATGTATGTATATTACAGATATTGTTATTTTTACTATTCTAAATCAGGCATATGGTACAGTACATTTTACACCTTTTTAAAAAAAAGAATCACAGTATTGCCTTAAAGAATCATATTAATTTTTAACAAGTGCAATGAACCATATTTCTATTTAAAAAGATGATTTATTGATTAAATTCAGTTTATTGTAAACAGTAGGTATATTTGTATGCATTCACTGTGTCGCTCAAATATGTATTGGTCCCCTGTAAGCACTCCTTCACTACCTGCTTGCCTTAAACATGTCACTTTAGAGCATCCGAGTCTCCTTAATACGACCTACTTATGACCAAAGTTTAGGTTTGAACAGGCGAATAATTGCATGCATCTGCCATATGAATATATACAAAGGAAAAAAGGTTTCATACTACTATGTGTACGGGCCGTATTCGGAGTTGTGTTACGCACGTATAATAGGTACTCCAACCTCAGACGTAACTCTGGATTTAAGAGCTATTCAGAATTCACGTGAGAGTTGTGCACGTGCGAGTTTGTGGAAAATAGTGGTGTGTCTTAGTTACGTGCGATTCCGAACTCAAGTGCATTTTTTTTCTTGCTGGATCAAGTGCTGTTTTATAAGCTGCTAAATAATGAGGGTGGAGGCCATGCTGTTAAATTAAACCAAGTTGCAGTGTTAAATGTGTTAATCATTACTAGAATTATCCATGCAGTTGTCTCTTGCTTTTACACTGCACTGGACTACAAAAAATAATGCCATTTCCTTCTTCAGTCCACATTTTCTATCCCTGATTTTTTGTGGGTTTAAAGGCAAGTGCTTGTGTTTAAATGTGGTGGTATAAATGCTACTGAAAAACCCATGTTTTAACTCAACTAAAAATCCTGCAGCCCCTGAGACTTGAACTAAACGCAGGTGATTTGCATAATCTGAATGGGGAGCCCAGAACTTAAGCATATGCGTAGCCCATCTCTGAGTGTGAGTAACTTTCTCTGTGGGAATACTGATGTAACTTTTGGACTTAAGATGCCAACTCTGAAGAGGGTGCAATTTAGAGCAGGTGGTTCCTAATTGCTTTGATGGTTACATACAGTGATCGAGAGATCTGTGCTTGTATCTTGAAGTTATTAAGTCTTGAAGTTACAACATTACCTAGCTTTTAAATTCATTACACTAATGTCCATTATGAAAGATGAAGAACTGAGTGCTCAGTATAAAATTATATAGCATTTAATGATAATGGCAAAAAAAAAATCTGCTTTGTAAATGAAAAGGGCTATGATAAGAGCTGATAAGACGTTTATTCAGTGGCTCTTCATGGTTATCATAGAATGGTTATTTCAAAATATTTTCAAGTTAACTCAAGTTTTTCCAAACAGGGACCAGAATCCCCCCCCCGCTCCCCCCCACCCCCAAAATCTTAAATAAATGACCAGTTAACTTACAATGTGCCTCATAATAAAAACAATATTTTTTTTTTAAAACTACTATTGTGTGGTCATGTATATTGTCTGTCCAGGTATTACATTTGCATCACATTCAAGAAGAAATATGTCTCTCCAAAGAAAAAAAATAGTTAAAAAAAATAAAATAAATAAAAGTAAAGAGTAAAAATATATTTAATATAAGTGCACTCCCGTTTCTATTGCAGCTGGCTTGACCATGGACTGAAATGCGGGTTAAAATCAACGTCTGTGTACTGCGAAGTCATCGTTTTTAGGTGGGATAATGCTATATGTGGAACTAATAAAATCTCATCCAAAATCCGAGCCGTGGCTACCGGATATACAAATAGAGGAGTTGTAAGTAACCGTGCATTTGGTATATTGTATTCTTAAAGGACTATAAGCTCCTATAAAGCACCAGAAAAGATTCTTTAAGATGATGCCACTGAAATTAATTTTTTTGGTAACCCGTCAGTACAGATGTCTGTATACTTTATGAAAATCCAACTATTGAAACATTAGACACATTACTGAAAAGTGTACAATAATATCTGCATCTAAAAACGATTCGGAAGCACATGATGTGTTGTGCTGGCAGTGGCGTAACCAGAAATGAATTTCGGTGGGATGAGGAAACATACACAATAAAAATCACGGTTG
>JANDJT010000071.1:3392060-3404643 GCA_024331685.1 Stegophilus panzeri | reverse complement strand
CTCTCCCACACACACACACACACACACACACACACACACACACACACACACACACACACAAAATCCGGAAAAAAAAAAAAATGAAACATGAGATAGTAAGCGAAACATGTGTTATAAAAGATGCATCAAGCTTTGAGTTAGGATTAAAACATCTTACCTTGAATCTGCCATCAGTGACTTGCAGGCTGGAGTAAACATAGCACGCAGTGGGGATGGAGTGTTTCTACACACGAGCTCTGAGACTGTGAGAGCTCGGTGTACTACAGGGAGAGAGAGAGAGAGAGAGAGAGAGAGAGAGGTGGATGGATGAGGGGAGGGAATTATGAGAAAGCCACCGATGGGAACATGAGAGAGAGAGAGAGTGTGTGTGTGTGTGTGTGTGTGTGTGTGGTTAAGCATGTGGGGATGCAGTATTGTTTTATTTCTTTTTTCCTTGCAAAACAGTGATTGCAAAAGTATTGGCGCCCCTAAATTTAATACACAGTGACGCCTCCCCTGCAGAGAAGAACAGCACTGAGTCACATGCACATCTCCTGCATGCACAACATCTTAAGCTTCTTTATTTTTCTTAGATTTGTTTAAATGAATGCGCTTCTGAAGTCTGACTACAGATTTTCCACTTAGTTCAAATCTGGGACTGAGATCATCATGACAAAACACTGATTTATTTAGTTATTTATTTGGGAGGGAGAGGGGGGGTTAGATTGGTGTATTTTTGTAGTCATTATCTTGTGACAAATCTATCTACAGCCAAATCAACCAGATTTGGGGTTTAAATCTCCTGTTACTTATTGGAATTCATGGTGCTATCAGTCTTCATCAAAGCCCCTGGACCGCCAACCACAAAACAGCTCCAGATCATCAATCATCATGTTTTGCAGTAGGTTTCGGTGTTCTTATTTTTCTCCCCATCATGTACGTCAGTTATTTCATGCCCATTTTTATATCCATCACCTGAATTTGTTTTTTTAATGATCACATGCTGAAAGATGTGTTTAACCTCATAATAACCTCATAATAATGTATTTAATAATGTTGCTTTAATGTTGTTTGTCAATATGTCTGTTACTTTTTTTTTGAGAAAATACTTTAAAATATTTTTTAAAAAGACTAAGAAATGCTTATCATTGTGTGTAATATATTCATATATTTACATTTTACATGTGTGTTATACAGTACATTTACGTTTGGGGATGGGGGGGATAATTCTAGAGCTGTATATATATCTATACATATATATATATATATATATATATATATTTAGAATGTTTGTTGCGTGGCCTCCTTTAGTACTCACTAAAAGGTCCATCTATCCACTTTCTATACCGTTTATCCTACACAGGGTCACGGGGAACCTGCAGCCTATCCCAGGACACAAGGCAGGGGACACCCTGGACGGAGTGCCAACCCATCGCAGGGCACAATCTCACACACATTCACACACTTCGGACAATTTGGAAATGTCACTCCGCCTACAGAGCATGTCTTTGGACTCGGAGAAGAAACCCCCGAACTCTGTACCTGGAGGAAACCCCTGAAGCACGAGGAGAACTCCGCACACACAGGGAGGAGGCGGGATTCAAACCCCCTAACCCCGGAGGTTCGAGGCTAACACACTAAGCCTGTATGTTATTAAACATTAAATAACTAAAGTAGTGCTAATGTAAATTCTTCCGAGCTGGAAGAATAGTTTTCTCTGCTACCTGTCCAGGTCTCGGTGCTGAGGTGATCGATTTCTAATGCTGTAACATCCCTTCGTTCTTCCCCTCCATGAGACATGAGAAGGTCGTAATCGTGTCTGTAATTCGAATTGGTGATATGCACAGTATGACGAATCAAAATCTGTGTTTATTCCTCATTCCTCATTCCGTGATTCATCTGAATGATGGATAAACTGTCCTTCAGCCCATGACAGAGTCGTTGCTGTGATTCACACAAATCTGCTGATAAACATCAGAGTTTCACACGGGCTGTTCTTCTGACATACTGCTTCCTTCATGAATGAAATTCTCGAACCATTCAAAAAGATTTTCTTCTTAATGGTCTTTTCTTGTTTTCATTTTTTTTTATTTTATTTATTTGACTTCCTATAATAAATACCTCAGTTCTTACCTGCAACACCTCCATTTCTTCAGCACCTTTTCCTCACAGGTAAATAATTTACTTGATTAAGGATTTTTTTTTTTTTGTCTGGATTTTTTCTGTGACATGATATAATAATATAATTTATTATTATTATTATTATTATTATTATTATTATTATTATTATTATTATTATTATTACCTTTAAGCTGCAGATATTTTGGGGTCTTCCATGGCATTAAATTTCCTTTATTAGGCTCAGTTTCTTCACACTTGCTTTAAATTCTATTTTAAAAAATCCAGTTTCATTAATAACAATCTCGCTGATAAAAAAAAAAAAACTGCCCATGACTATCATGTTTATAATTCGATATGATTAGATAACCATCCCACCACTAGCACACCTTATTGGGTAATTAATTCACAAATATGTTAAATCATATATACTGTACTGGTGCTGGAATGTAAATATATCTGAGGAGGGGTTTAGTCGAAAATAACTGTTTTAGCCAAAATGTATCTATGAATTTAATTGTATTAATGTTAAAGTTATACTCCAAGAATATATTTTTTGTTTTACATAATCTCTATCCACCACATCCATAGTGTGTGTGCGTGTGATTAAGGGCAAATGTCAAATCAATAATCAATAAATGTTTAAACGTGTGATTTTACAGTTGTGTGCAAAAGTTTAGGCACCCCTGGCCAAGTTACATATTTGGGTTTTTTTTTTGTTTTTTGGGGTTTTTTTGGGGGGGAGGGGGGTTTAAGAGAAAAGAAATAAACACAACCTCTGCAGCAAATTATTTAAATAAAATAAAAATAATTATCGTTATTGTAGTACTGTTGCTTGTACACTCTGCCTAATCAGTAATAAACAATAACACCCTATTTGGCAGATATCACAGCTTGCAAACCCCTTTTTATAACCAACCAAGGGGTCTTACTATTCTTGTTTTATGAATTTTCACCCACTTTTCCTTGCGAACGTTTCTAGTTCAGAGATATTCTTGGGCCATCTTGTATGCACAGTAGAAAGTGAGTGTATATTAACATCCAATCGATAAAATACGTTCTTTAGCCAGGGGTGCAAAAACTTTTGCATGCAACTGTATGAATGTGTTAGGTATCCATGTGCCATCAGATCAACACAAATTCTCAGAATTCACAGCTTCAGTTACAAACACTTTCACAAAAATATTCTGCTTAAATGTGTACTGACAGTCCAACAGGTGCTCTAGACTTCTATTATAAGAGAATGATCTTTTCTCAGTACAGGGGAATGTACTGAAAAGGCCTGTTCACGCCGGGACGTTTTTCGCAGCGCGTTAAAGCGCCCCAATGGCTGTCAATGGGATCGTTCACACCCACACGTAAAACGCGTGGCATCAAAAGCATCAATTTTTTTTAACGTCGAGAGGTTAGTTTTTTGTGTGTGTGTTTTTTTTTTGACGTGCCATGTTAAAAACTGGCCGACCAATGAGATTCATGCTTTTGTTCACATGCCCAGAGCCGCTGAAGTTACATAAAACTACGACTCTGTGACGCTCAAGTACAAAACTGTCTTGCTGATGAAGAAGAAGCCGGAAAAAAAGACAAAGAAGAAGATGCAAGCAAGTAGCAAGTTGAGCTGCTGGTGTCTTTGGTGTCTGAACGCTGAGAGCTTTATGATCAACGCCACAGCGAGTACAAGAATAAAGAGAGAAAGAAGAGAGCAAAAAAGAGAGCTAAAGAAACATGACATTTACTTTTTTCTTCATGGCTTAGTACCTGCACTAAACAGATTGTCCCCCATACCAGCTTTCTTTGGTCAAACTCCAAATACAACAATTATTGTACGATGCTGAGTTTGGGCAGTCCTCTGTTTCTCAGTTTCCTCACCAATCACCTGTGTCCTACCATCAGGTCACTCCTCAGACCTCCACAAACTATGAGCGCTACAACATTAGGTCTTGGCAACAACTGTAGATATGCGTGTATATATATATGCACATATCTATGTATATATATATATATATACATTTTATCTGTATTTTTACCTTTTTAATGTACATGCAAGAAATACTTACCATAATACTTACTAATATCGTACCTTTCACTTGCACTACTGACACTGAGACTTATTTGCACCACCGTTTCTGACTACCATTCCCTGATTGTGTTATTGTTGCAAAACATTGTTCATTCAAATAATAAACGTTTGACTTTTCACAAATTTTTCAGCTGTACTAATTATAAAACAATGCCATTCTACATGCAAACTTAAAACCTCTTTACTAGCATCTACCATTTCACTGAGAGTGCATAAGTGACATAAGTGTCAATATATATATATATAACTTTAAGGATTTAGCTTTAAAGTATTTGTTGCAGTGGCCAAATCACCAAATAGCTTACATTAGCATGCATAACATCCGTTCTCAGTTAGCCAGTTTGCAAAAAGTGTGTGAAAGCCTTTTTTCAAAGACGTAAATACTGGCTCTCTTCTTCTTCTCAGTGAGAAGCGGGTGTCAGAAACGGAAAGTTGTGCAGCTCCACCTTGTGCGCTGGGGTTTTTCTGCTTTTCGATAAGCGCCATCTACTGTCAGGGAGTGAATTTGCACTTTCATTAAGCGCATCGCCCGAGTTTAATGCCTGGGTGTGAACACAAAAAATCACGCTGCGAAACACGTCCCGGTGTGAACAGGCCTAAATTCTTATTTGTGGTACATTTACATATGCTACAGATGTGCTGAAATAAGATTATGTTGAAAAATGCTGGAGTATTCATTTAAGATAATGCAAATACTTTTGGGCCACGCTTGTGGCCTAGATCAATTAAAGGATACCTCAGATGATGAAGAGATATCATTAATGTGAAGCTCCTCACCCACAGTCCTATGAGTGCCTATGATCTCAAATACAGAAGTATTAGTATTGATTTGAGCTCCTGGTGATATCAGTGCCCAGCTAATAGATGCAAATAATCAACCATGATCTGGTGAGGCAGCTAGAATCTCTCTCACACACACATACACACCCACACACACACACACACACATGCCTTTAAGGTGTGTTAGATCCAAGCTTTCCTCCTGTCGAACCTGTCTTTCTCATTGCTTTTGATTGCTTAACGCCGTTGTGCGAGTCTCCTCCAATCTCTTGGCAGATTAGCTTTCTGAGAACCAGCGTGCCTTCGAACTCGTGCACTTTCTTGGGTTGCCTTGGTAACCCTTCAAAATGTTCTTGCAGTGCTCTTTTTGGAGTTCTGCCAATGCAGTACATATGAATAATCTACATATGCACATAGAGCTACATATACACATGAATCTTCTACATATACACATGAATCTTCTACATGTACACGTTAATCTTCTCACTTATTTACATCTAATGTTTCCCAACCATTGAGCTGGGGGATTTTGGAACACGTGTATGATAACATTTGTCAGGATTTAGGAGCGTTAGGGTTGCCAGACTGCACAGAATCCCATTGATTTTATCGAATGATTTCTCAAGGATTATTTTGAGAGTCCTAGGGGTTGTTTTTTTTAAATTGTTTTTTAAATGGTTCTACTTGGAAGCCACTCTAAAAAGAAAAGGAAACCCTAGAAAAGGAAACTTTCTCTTCAGAGTCTCTTCAGTATCCTATAGTGTATTTGTTGGTTTATATAAACAGCTGGGACATGTTCCAGGTTGAAATAATGGTGCTTTTTTGGGAGGGAATTACATAATCGTTCTAAATATTACAATCCACCACAATAATAAAGTCTGTGTGTGCTCCAGCGCACAAATTAGAGTCATCATGCTGAGGCCAGACCTGCAGGCCAACCAACAATAGGCTCCATTGATCTGACCTTTTCCAGCCTCCCAGCACAAAACATTTAGCACTCACTGAAAAATGAGATATGACACATCCGGTCAGTGCAGTCAGATGCCCCCGGAGCTATTTCCCACCTACAAACACAGTCGACTGGTACATGAGGACAATCCAGTCATGCACTAGTACGTGCAATGAGTAAATGAGCATGCAATAAAGCATAACACTGCAGAGACGAGGCTAGCAGTGAGTGTGTTTAATTAGTGTCACTATGACAGTGTGAGTGCTGAACTGAAATAGACACCAGTGTTCACTTACCAGCACTGAAGCTCATAACCGCAAGATAAGATGGCAGCAAATAAAGTGTTATTCCTATTCTCCTGCCATCGGGCACCAATAATAAACAATTCTTTCAAACCTATTTTCGTTCATTCATTAATTTTCATCTTCATTAACAGCTAGACTTGTGCAATACTATTTTTATTTTTTTTTTTTACCTGCTCAGGACTTAACATTAAAAAAATATTGTGATAAATTATTCCGTCATCCAGAACCAATAGGCAGTCTAAAAAACAGCATTTCTAGCATTTCAGGTTTAAGGAACTGCTTGCGACAGTCAGGAACTAGGAAGTAGACCTTCTTATTACTAATTTGTATGCCTAAAGTCCCCTTAAAATATATCTTGCATTAATGCCAAATTGTAATCAGTTCATCTGCTGGTAGCAAGGATAAGTCCATAAAAATTCCTACCAATGGACTGACAGATGGATGGCCCAATGGCAAAAATGGTAGATAGCCAGAAAATTGGACTCGAGTTCCTGAACATGAATAACAATAATCTGTGTATGACAAACAGGAAGGAAGCTATTAAAGAAAAACCTGTTTGAGACTTTTGACCTGCTGTGACCTTAACCCTGATTGGATCAACTCAGTTCATCTGCTGGTTACAATAATAATTCCATATAAATCCTTCAAACATTCGATCACTTGTTCTTGAAATATCACGCCAAAAAGAATCTCAGATAAACGCACAAACAACCTGAAATCACAACACCTTCCCCACTAAACAAAACAAAACAAACATTTCCAATGTAATCCTTTTACAAATCGGGTGTCTAATATCCACATGGTTGACATTTTCTCTACCGATCTGCTGCACAAAGTTTTTGAACATTTCTGAGTGTTTATGGGTGCAGGGAGGCAAAATAAATGAATTAATTAATAAACAGCATAGAGTATTTAATAAAAATAAAAAAAACAACAACATTCTAATCATCATTACCATTAATATTATTCATATACTTAACATCAGATAACTATACTTAACATCTAATGTTACCTAAGTCGAATATACGTGAATATACACGAGAGCATGTGAGATGGGGGAGGGGCGGGCCTTGGAGTCAGTTCATTTTGGTGCGTTCGAAACACCTGTGCAAATCATTCCAGATTCATATGTCGACTGGCTGATCTCTCGTTTTATTGGAGAGACAAAGGCTTCTCTTTTGGTGTATTTCTGAGTGATAACTCTTATTAGCATACTTCAGTGTTAAATTGTGGAGCTCCTATGCAAAATGTACAAAGGCTGGCAGGTCTGGATATATAATATAATCTGAGTAAACATCACTGGACATTATTGCAGTGTAATATTGTATAGAAATGATGAAATCACTATTACTATAATGTACAAGCCTCGTAACAGCTTTGTTCTGGTGAACTCAGAGAACAATGGGCATGAGATGGGAAAACACCATGAATTAACATTAACATTTAGCGTAGTGGCCATCTGGTTATTATAAAAGACTTTCTGTAGATTTCAGTAAAATTAGGAAACAAATCAGCCCATCAACTCTCCTCATCCCCTCTCACTCTCTCATTCAATCCTATAATTACATTTGACCCGGTATGGTTGCATACATGCTGCATTTTTTACGTGTTTATTGGTATTGCCATGGATACAAGTTATGACCACCCTAAAAAGTCATAAATACAAGTGAAGGGAGATTCACGTTCTGTATGAAAGGTCACCCTGCTCAGTAAATCAGGAACACTGAGCAGTACAATAATATAGGAAATAGCTCATACTAAAAATTATAGTCAAAAAAATATTATGTTTGAGATTATTTGTTTATTTCTATTATTAGGTTTATATGGTTATAGCAATGTATGGACAGTTGAGACATTAAAGGAGAAACCAACATAAAGTGTGTTATTAAGGTTTTGGTATATTGTGATCCACCAAAACAGCCTCAGTGCTCCTTGGTATTGACTCTACAGATCTCTGAAACTGTACTGGAGTGATGAACACTGTTCTACCAAATGATTTTCCCTGAGATGGTGTCTTGATGATGGTGATGGAGAGCACTGTCTGACAAATAACTCCAAAATCTCTCTAAACTGGGATGAAATTTGGTAAGTGTGAAGGACGCAACATACGATTTTTTCCCATTACTGCCCCCCCACCCCACCCCCATATATTACACTGTATATGTTTCTATGGATAGTAATATATACAGATTAAAATCAGCTGTAAATTGTGCGATGAGGTGGCAGTAAAGAAACACAGTAAGTAATGAGTTAATCAAGTTAACTGTGGTGTATTTTTTTCAATTTTGGTGTCATATCTGAAAGAATCTTCAAACTCACAGATATCGTTGGTTTTATAAGGATCTATCTGCCAGCCAATCATCATCCAGGATGGATATAAGATGAACACAATGTAGGTGAGGTGGCTTTTTCCAATCAACATCTATGTTCTATTTATGCTTTGACATATTTGCCACTTTCAACTACCATGCCCCACTAGCTGGGAATGTGCGCGTGCATGGTGCCCTATGATAAACTGGCATCCCATCCAGGGTGTATTCCCACCTCATACTCGGTACCTGTGAAAGCTACAGTACCATGACCCTGACCAGGAACCGAGTATGAGGTGGGAATACACCCTTTATGATAAACTGACATTCCATCCAGTGTGTATTCCCACCTTATCCTTGGTTCCTGAGAAAGCTACCATGACCCTGACCAGGATGAAGCAGTTCTTAAAGACGAATGAATGAATGAAAGAATAAATAAAATGTAGGCCATACTGATTGGTAAATAGAGATTCCATAGCTTTAGATCTTTGCAAGCTGGAATGTCTAATGTTTTATGTCCCATATATCTTCACCTTATAATACTAAAATCACGACTTGTCTAATGTAATAATTATATAATTCCAATAAGCCTAGATGGGGGGAAAAAAAACATCAACAACAGAAACCATCACAGAAATTCTAATGGTTTTCACTACAAATACCATTACAAACCATCAGATAACCATTAAAACTATTACCTAGCATTATTGACTGCACTAGACATACAACATACCACCAACAGAAGGTAACAAATTACCAGTAGAGACCCACAAGGAGTATTACAGTTTTCAATACAATTCCTATTATAACCATTAAAACCATTACAAATTCTAAGAGGGTTTCTGTTTGTTTATTTATTTATTTTCAACAGGGTATCCAGACAGTAGAAGTGTAAATAATATATATATATATATATATATATATATATATATATACATTTTTTAAAAAATGTCGTAAATACACGTCAGTAAAGTAGCTTGTGCTGAAAGTGAAACTGCGCATGCGCGGGTGGTTCTTTAACCACGAAAGGAAACTAAATTTGGTTTGTTATTCTTTCTGTTTCTCACAATCGAAACTTTTCCGCACTGAGCACTCAGTAGGTATGGACGCTACAGAAGAGCTGGCGATTTGTAGCCACTGGTGAGTGTGAAGCTGATATTTAGGAATATGTGTGTTTATATATGTATATAGCTAATGTATACTGTATTTATAGGCTATTATATGTATATATCAGTCCCCAGTCGCTTACTGAAGGCTGCCTGTGAACTTGTCGTGAATTTAAAGAAGAAAGGTTGTAACATGTCGTCATGAACTAGCTGATTATTGTAAACTTCACGTTTGTTTACATGAAGAAGTTCACATTTGATGTGTAAACATAAATTTAGCCCATAGTAAACAGCTCAACATTTTGGCGACGTCATGTGGAGTGTGACATGAAAATGAAAGTAGACTGATGTTTACTGTCAAAATAAAATCAATCAAACTGAATGAAACAACTTCAGTACTGACTGGTATCGATTATATAGCCTCTAAAAGTCTCTAGAACTGGAAATCAAGATGCAATTAAAATAAATAAATAAATAAACAACCTCCAGAATTGAGTCGGTTCCCACTGGCATGGCTGTGACGTCTCTGGAACATAAAATAAAAAAAATAAAATAACAACCACAAGAACAGATTCATTCATTTATTCATTCATAGATAAGACATGTTAGACATTTAGGACTTTAAAACCATAGTCTAATAACTTATAGGCTACTGTAGGTTACAAGGCTCAAATTTATTAAGGAATAATTGCGAAATTAATATATCTATAGCCTACTATATGTTATGAAAAATATATTAAACATTGACAGATTTTGATTTGACAAAACGATCTGAAATTCATAAATCAGGACTAATATCTAAATGTCATAGGAATACTGACATCGGCACTGACCTACATTACCCATCAGCCCCAGCACATCACATGACCCCATCACGTGTCCTAATCACGCTCACCTGTACCTAGTCACACCATCATTAGCACCTCTATTTATGTGCTAGTGTTTGATCTTCTCTTGTTGTCTTTGTTCGTTTGTGTAGTTGTGTTGTTGTTGTTTTTTGTTTGTTTGTTGTTTTGTTTTGTTTTTACAGCCATGCTCTTAGTCTGCGGTTTGCTTTTGTTCCAGTGTTTATGTCCCTAGTTCATGTTTCACTGCTGTAGTTGTTTGTTTGTTACTTTTTCTAATAAATCTCTTCAATTATGTGACAAATACAGGCTGTAGAATCTACATCGAATATATTTTTAGTTAATATTTTTTTGTTTATAATTTGGTTAAGGGTTAACTAGGTGCTTCACATCTTTACTTTCCTTACTTACGCTTTACTAACTAACAGTCGATATTAAGTAAAGTATTTCAGTGGAGGAGGTCGGGGAAATCGTGGTGGTGGTGGTGCTGCTGCAGCGCCACCTGGTGGTTAGGACTTGGATAAAATCCAATCAAAGTGTCATTTGCAGAGGACTAGTCGTTTAGACTGGACTGCTTATTTAGAGTGAAATCTGCAGACACACCCTTAGAGTTAAAGGAAAATTCCATCCTAAAACACATAAAAGATTTAAGCAAGAGTGCGGTTATAACCGAATATCGGCACGTCTGTGATTCGGCCAAAGGAACGAGCCTGTAGACTCAGTGCTGTAGAGAATCGTGTGATATTGCTTTTATACAATAGTTCTATAAACAAGATTATAGAGTTAATTTTGAGTAAGTGACATTTTTTTGCACAATATGGGCAAGTATTTTGTTTATTTTTGTTCCACTAGCGGAAATAGATCCTGAAGAAACTACGCTCACTTTATAGCATGTTGACTACCTGGCTAGCTAGCTCACATTGAGTTGTATATTACACTAAGGACTTATGTTCACTTTGGATGAAAAGTAAGCATTTATTTAGTAAGGAAGCAAAACCTGTTTTTGTCACTGAAGAGATCAAGCAATGTAAAAGCGATGCAACAAAGGTTTTGCTTTTCGGTGTGTACTGTTTTCTTCATGTCAGTAATGAAAAGCAATACCATTCCAAATTATTGGTGCGATTCTCCATAATTTAGGAGTAGTTTATAGACGTTATCAAATAAACATCAGCGAACGTTTCAGTTTTTAGTATTCAGTTTCAGTATTTTCAGCGTTTGGGTTTGGGTGACAGTTTAGTTTCTGTGAAACTGTGCTGCAGTTTTAATATTCGCTCAACATCGCTCCACAGCCAGAAAGACGTGGTGAAGACGAACCTTCCCATGCATGAAGCTCACTGCCAGCGTTTTCTGTGTCTCTGTCCCGACTGTGACGAACTGGTGCCTAAGGATCAGCTCGAAGAACATCGTGAGGAACAGCACACTCCGGTCACTAACACGTTACACTTCGAACGATATTTTCTCTGCTAATTGTTGTGTTATTTCATTTAATTTTTTCTCTGCGAAATCTTGTATAATTTGTCAAATATCCGTTGCAGGTTAAATGCAAGAAGTGCAATATGAAGATGGAAAAATGCAAGCTAGCAGATCATGATGTAAATGCATCATCTTACATTCATACACTCAGTTTGAGTGAAAAAAATATTCCTAAGGGGTTTCTGTCTATCTATGTCCCATTTTCAGGCAAACGAATGCACAGAGAGGCTTCAGAGTTGCGAGTATTGTCAGCTGGATTTCCCTTGGAGCAAACTGAAGGAGCACGTCATGGCCTGTGGGAGTCGGACAGAACTCTGTCAGGACTGTAACAAGTACGTCACCCTGAAAGACCAGCTCCAGCACGCTCAGACCTGCACCTCTGAGGACTTCAGCTTTAAAAGTAAGTCTGTCTGATTTTATTCTGTCTAATGTCAGGGTCAAAGCATGTGTCTAATACAGTAAATGGTGAGCGACAGTCTGGTTGGCTCAGATGAAGGTCTGGTATGTTTTGACATATTTTTGGGACTTGACATCACACTGGAGTATAAGACAGGACCAAAAAACAAAAAAAGCACATGTACATAAGTATTCACACCCTTTGCTCAATACTTTGTTGAAGCACCTTTGGCACCAATTACAGCC
>JANDJT010000071.1:3374574-3384574 GCA_024331685.1 Stegophilus panzeri | reverse complement strand
CAGCTTATGGAGCCTGAGACACCGTGATTTACAGTATAACAGATGGAGCATATAAAAGCTCTTGTGCAGCCTGTTGATTTTTTTTTTTTTTATCTCTCTTTCACCTCTCACCTTTCACACCAACATCAAATTTCCATTTTATGGGAAGACTTTATATAGCGTTTGGATATTGCATTTATTTATTTATTTAGATAAGCATTCATGAATGATTTATTTCCTATTTTATAGTTTTGCAATCTGCAAACGAATCCTTTATTGCCTCAGAAGTCAGAAGTCGTGAATGGTGACTGGCTGACGGAGCTGAGTGCAGATCACTTCGTCGATGTACAGCGAGTTTGATTTGACCTGGATCTCCTCCTCCAGGAGCAACTGGTTTCTGGTCAGGGCTCTGAGCTCCATCTCCGAATCGGCCAAACCTTCTTTCAGCCTGTGATGCACCGAAACAAAGAGTGTGAGGGTTTCGGGGTAGAAATTGACTCCACACAAAGAAATAAAACCCTTAGGGTGTGCTGTTGTAGGAAAATAATCAGTAACGGTGGAGAGATTGTGGGGTTACCGTTATCACCATGAAGTTGATTATTTTCCTATAACAGCATGCCTAGAACTGTTCTATACCTCTTATAACACAGCAAACATCTAACAATTAACTTTCTCATTCATTAAATAATCTCACGTCATACTTTTTATCAGTTTATAGGTACATTTAACGTCAAACATCCACAAGTTATTTCCTCTTATCACTTGTGTTATAAACACCATTAACTGTTACAAAGCATTAACACTAGAGACTCCTTCCATAAATGTTTTTAATCTGCCTTAGATTATGTTAAGCGTCCATCATACAAGTCCCTATGAATGAACTGTTACCATAGAAACAATAACATTCTGTATTAGAACTGCATTCATTTAGAACTGTGACTTGCAACTACACTATTATCAGGGCTGCTGTTACGGGAAATGAATCAACACCTTCACCAGCTCTGTGCTCTAATGCTATATAAAATTCAGAACGACACCAGTCTAAATCGTCAAATCAGTCGGATCAACAGTTTACACGATACCTGTGCAATTCAGAAAGCTGTCAATCTGCCACTGAGCTACTACACTAAACGTTAAAACCCTCAGTGAGGTCCTCTGTCTTTCACCTGGAGATGTGGCTGGTGAGCTGTTGCACTTCAGAGAGCAGGCGTGTGTGAGCGTGATCGTTGCACAGCTCAACTCTGGGTCGCTGACTGCGTGCGTGCAGCCGTGTCTGCGCCACCTTTAGCGGCCCTTCTTTATCAGCGACGGCCACTTTCAGAGCATCGAGGTTCTGTTCCTGGCTCGCAATCTCCACAAGCAGCTTTAAAAAGACAGGAAACAGGAAGCAGTATTGTTGGTTATTATTTCGTTCACAGATCACTGTTTCGGCCTTTTGGTGTTACTGAGCTCGCCGGTGCATTCCTTCTTTTCAACAACGTACATTATCAAATTGTTCATTTGGCCGCTCCTAAAGTTTCTGCTATACCTCTGATTTGTTTTTTCAGCCTAATGATGGCCTTCTTCACCTGCATCGACACCTCTTCGGACCGCATACTGAGAGTTCCCATGAACAGCTAGCAAACGCAAATTCAACGCTTGGAATCAACTCCAGACTTTTTATCTCTTTAATCGGTCATGAAATATCGAGGAAACAGGCTACACCTGACCATAAAACTGCTTATCAGTCAATTGTCCAATTACTTTTGAGCTTGTGAAAATGGAGGCACTCTCAAAGAAATGGCCGTAATTCCTAAACAGTTAAGGCAATATTTTTGTTAAACCCCTCGAATTAAAGCTGAAAGTCTACACTTCGATCCCATCTTGATTGTTTCATTTCAAATCCATTGTGGTGGTGTACAGAGGCAAAATCACAAACGTTGTGCCGCTGTCCAAATACTTATGGACCTCACAGTAGCTACCTATTATCAGTAGTTAAGATCTAATTACTTGGAACTATTTTGCAACGTCAAAAGAGGTTTAATGTCGTTGGAACAGCTTGCAATTTAATTTTAGAAAGGCTTCCCACAAAACAGACATTTTAAAATCTAATTTAAAAACGTATATATATTCTCGAGGAAGTCTTTGGTTTTGTCCTGTACTCGTGTAATGAGAATAAAAAGAAGGATATATGGAACAAATTAAAGCGTAACGAGCCATAAGTAGGCTGACGTGCACCTTGCTCAGCTGATCTTCCAGCCCCGCTTTAGCACTTCTGATCTCGTGTATGCGCAGCGTCAGGGCCGAGCCGGTGGCCTCGTGCTGCCTCCGCATGTCTGCCGCCGTCTGCACCAGCAGGTTCTCCACCAGCGCCCTCAGAGATGTCGAATTACTCCTCTCCTTCTCCGCCTTGCTGATGTTCACATCGGAGAACGTCTCCCATTCATGAGGAGTCACGGCGAGTCTGAGGAAAAAAAGAAACATGCGAAAGCATCATAAAACAATATGTAAATATGTTTACTTAAAGATGCGCAACATTTTTCTTTGCGAATTAATCGCTACCGTTTATAAGCGCAAACTCCTATCTTACAGCTTTCATCATCTTTCCTCACAGAAAACGTCACCAAACCAACAATTACACAATTATTTTCCTTTCTTAAATGATTATGTAGATCAGATCATCCACCATACAAGTCCCTGTGAAGGAGCTGTTACTATAGAAACGGTTTTAAAACGGCACATTAACAGAAACCTGAATTACAGCAATTTACATTTATGGCATAATGTAATTGACACACTTATCCAGAGCAACAGTGATCTCATTTATACAACTGAGCAGTTGGTGGTTAAGGGCCCAGCAGTGGCAGCTTGGCGGTGCTGGGATCTGAACTCACAACCTTCTGATCAGAAGTCCAACATCTTAATCACTGAGCTAGCACTTCCAATCAGATTTGAGAATTCAACAGCACTGTGGTATGGAAAAAAACCAAAACTTTAAGGAATACATGAAATAGGATATTAGCATAAAATAAAGTAATATGAAGTACTTGTTACTATACAGTTTTATTCTGCAGTTTACTATAAAACTGTCACGCCAACGCCGGAATCCACCAGGAACGCTACTTCCCAGAACACACTGCAATCTACAAACATGGCCGCCACAGACTACAATCCCCAACACCTCACTCGTTCCCATTCAATTTGGAATACCTGTTCTCAATCCCACACTTTAGTTAGTTACATTTATTTTTATATAGCGCTTTTCAAGACACTTAAAGCGCTTTCCATGGGACGCGGAAATCTCCTCAACCCCCACTAGTGAGTAGCATCCAGCTGGATGTATATTGTATATACCAGGGATGGGGATTATTATGGGGACGTGATAGATAAGGGCCGATGGGGGATTTTCGGCAGGACACGGGGGTTATACCCCTACTCTTTTACTATTTACTAAGTGTCCTGGGATTTTTAATGACCAGAGAGAGTCAGGACCTCAGTTTAACGTCTCACCCGAAAGACAGTGCTGCTTTTACAGTACATCCTGGGGCATTAGGACCCACACAGACCACAGGGTGAGCGCCGCCTTCTGGCCACACTAATACCACTTTCAGCAGCAACCTTAATTTACCCAAGGAGGTCTCTCCCGTCCAGGTACTGAACAGGCTCAACCCTACTTAGCTTCAGTGGGAAACCAGGTAAGAACTGCAGAGAGATATGGCTCTGTCACTGTCAACGTCACCATCACCGTATATATACACAAACTCTCACACTGGCTCTTTGTCAAGTAACCCACAGTGCTCAGTGTATGATTACCTGACTTATCAAGGCTTTTGTTTGCTGTTGTTTTTTATTATAATTGTTTTTTAAATCTCACCTTGCTTCCTGGTTTTTGCATTTTGTATTTTGCCCTTGAATTGTTGTTTGCTGATCACCTGACATCTTGCCATTTCCTGTTTACGAGTTTGCTTCACGTTTCGGATCTGTCTGCCATTCTTAATAAAAAATTCCAAACTGTAACTGCATCCGTCTCCGAATACGTCGCATGACACTTCCTAAAGATTTGAACACTCATGCATATACTGTCCTAAAATAAAGCCTTACTCCACAGAATGTTATAGCCGGCTGCTGATTTTATATTCGGTCGTACAGAACATTCATTTCTAAAGCGTTCTGACTCGGACAAGTTACTGCCGTGAATATAAATTCTCTGTATGTCTTTACCCTCCATCAGCACACTGTCCCGCTTGAGCCTTCTCCTCGACGCTCGCTGTGGTGCTGCTGAGCAGGGAGCAGAAATCCTCGATGCGTTCAGCCTGAAATTTGTCCCGCAGATCTTTCTCCAGGTCATATTTGGCCAAGCGGTTGAGTCTGGAATGAGAGTGAGCGAACAGAAATACGCGTTCAACCTCTCCATTCAACATTCTCCGTTCGGCTTCACCCATATTATTATAAAACTGCAGAACACAAGAAAAAAAATAAAAAGGCTAGTAAACGTTAGGTTTTCTCATTTTTATGAACCAAACACGCTGCCTGTTACTGTTGGTACCCAGTTCACCTGATCTGCTCAACGATCTGCTCCAGAGTGCGCTGGAGGAGAGCCGTCACTCCATCGATCACATCCTTCTCCTTCAGAAGCTCCTTCTCCACCTCGTCATGAACCAGGTCTATCTCCACCCGCTTCTGCCTGAGGAACGTTCAGAGATATCGGCAGTCTCAGAATGGACGACTAGCTGTACGGTGAATTATTTGATTGCGAGCAGTGATTTGAATTAGGTTTGAAGTTCCTTGGCGAGTTGGATTAGCGTCTCACCTCGCGTTCAGACAGTCCAGAGTGGCTCGTAGAGGCTCGGAGCAACTCCCCAGAGCTCTCTCTACTCGGTTCTTTATAACCAGGACCTGCTCGATCTCCTGTACCATCTCGTGCAGTTTCTGCTCCAGCTCCTGCCTCCAGAACGTAATATCTTTGAGTCTCTTCTCTGAGAGTAACACACACAGCATTAGATATCAGACGGCATTGCCCAGCAGCTCTATAATAAACTAATCTTTGATTGCTTTCATGACACAGTTACCCAGCCTGTTGTTAGCATCCTGCTGCATGCGTCTCACCGACTTCTCGCTCTCCTCTATCAGTCTCTTACACTCGGCCGTGAGTCGCTCGGAGCGTGCTCGCTCGGCCTCTGCGCTCCGGAAGCGCTCGTGGTTCACACGTTTCCACTCAGAAGGCACAAACTTAGGAGGTGCTTTTAATACCTGAGACATTGCTGTTAAAAAAAAAAAATGACAAAATAGTTTCTATAGTTGGAAAGTTCCAAAATATATATTTTTTTAAAAAACCTCCAGCTTTAATAAATTACCAAATATCGTGCAAATTTTAACAACGTGCCTCTTTTATTTACGTTTTTTTTTTTTTATTTATTATTCTCCAGTGTAAGAAAGTAGACAGTGACAATGTTATTACTGACAATGTTATTTAAAGTCATGGAGGGACAGAATAAAAATACGTTTTTAATCAATAAAACAATATTTAATCATGGTTGTAGAGAATGGTTTAAACGCAACCCTGATTATTTTTTTTTAAATACTTTAAAATGTGGTTAAACTGGATTAGATAGTTTTAAACCAGATTAGTCGAAGATCTGTTGATTTATGTTTTTTAAGGATAAACTCAATTTATAATCACTCAATCTGAGATCAACAAATCCTTGATTAGCTCCAACTTCCTTCCTGTTTTGAGTTTTATTTGGTTTAAGACATTAGCAACATACCGCAATAAACTGACGTGTAGTTAGTTAAAATGACCAACTACACAAAAATAACATGACATGAGGCATTCTGTAGGATTAAACTCACCTACCTGGATGATTAAAGTGCGCAAAAGTAGTTTAATTATGTAAATATACAGGCGCTAAATCCGAAGCCAACCTTTTAAATCTCCAGCCAGGAAACAAACGGTTGCCTAGCAACATCACTGTCAGCTCCCGATGAGGGCGGGACAACAGAACGGTTTCTGTGGAAACCGGGGGCGGAGCTAGGGCAAACAAACGTCCTCCTGAAAAGTTTTTATTTTTCATCCATTTAAAAAGCAAAATATATATATATATTTTTTATAGAATTATTAATGAGATCGTGCCGAAAAAAATAAAAATGATTCATGATCATCAAACTTGTTGCTATGCGTTCTCACGTACTTAGAAAACAGCTTTCTTTATACAGATAAAGAAATGTGAGTTATAATTGATATCTTTTGTACAATATAAACGATAAATACAGTTAAATAAAATCGGTGTAGTCATACATTCAAATAACCCTACACATCTGTAATAATGTACACACATCTGGCTTGACAACGCATACTAATAAACAGAAATACAAGTAATGCAAGTAAAATGATTTGATCCTCATCCGATAACTGCGGGTAACATAACATTATGCGCTGTACACACTACACATTTCGTGTCAAAGCAATCAGTGCAAAGTGCTATTTTTCTACATTACATTCTTCTTTTGTAACAGATTTAAATAAACCTGACAAACTAATAATAACATCGATGACAGTGATTACAGCATTTCAGTAGAACGGAGCTGGAAAAGGCAGATTAAAAACTCCTTTAAAACATTACACTGACTATAGAGCTATAGGAATAAAACATACCACTCAGAATTGTTCGATATTAATAAAAGTTTTCGTCTAGACTCTGCGGGTGAGATTTAGAGACATTTTCATAGGCTTATAGTCAAAATAATTTTAGGGGCAACAAATATCGCTGGGGGGAAAAAAGGCAGCACAGGGGTAAAAATAATAATAATAATAATAATAATAATAATAAGACACAAAAAGAGCAATGATTAAAGAAGAATGGAGAAAACCGTAGAATTAATTTAAAATAAAACCTTTGAAAGATTTGATGTTCGGATAAAAATTGCACATAAATTTAAACTAAAATAAATTCTTCTGTTTTTCTGAAGCAGAAAGAGCGTCCGTCACTGACGAGCCTCGAAATGGCGCGTTCGTGCGGTCCTAACTGGCCAAATCCTGGTCGAGTCTGTTAACGTTCTGGAGCAAGAAGCCTTCTTCAATCGCTGCTTGCGACTCGTGAACCTACAAGATGAAATGTCGAGTTTAACTGGCAGGATAATGTTTCTAATCGGTGTTAAAAGCAACTATTTAAAGTAGTACTATATAGATTATTTTTCACATAGAAGTGCTTACTGTATGGACTCACTTTAAAAGGTTCGCTAATACCCACAATGCACTGCAGGTTACTACTGTAGTAGCACAGTACACATTCCCCACCTAGAACCGGGATCTCCTCCTTGCTCACATAAACCTGTAAGCAACAAAAACAAACAAATAAATAAATAAATACAAAGCAGATAAATTCATTATAAATTCAGCTTCTCGGTGTAAGTATTGACTGCATGAGGCAGATTTGCACCATGTTACCTGGATGAGCTCATTATTCAAGGCCACCTGGTCATCTTTTACCCAGGTATAGGTGATGTAATCATAAATGCTCTGGAATCCAACCTGGATAGTGAGAGAGAGAGTGTGAGAGAGAGAGTGAGAGAGTGAGAGAGAGTGAGAGAGAGTGTGTGTGAGAGTGAAAGAGAGAGAGTGAGAGAGAGAAAGAGAGTGAGAGTAAGAGAGAGTGAGTAAGAGAGAGTAAGAGAGAGTGAGAGAGCGAGTGTGTGTGTGTGTGTGTGTGTGTGTGTGTGTGTGTGTGTGTGTGTGAGAGAGAGAGAGAATGAAGAAGAAGAAGAAGCCTTTATTTGTCAGTGAAATTCTTTTCTTCACATATCCCGGTTTGTTAGGAAGTCAGAGAGACACAGAGAGAGACAGACAGTCAGACAGAGAGAGAGAGACAGACAGAGAGAGAGAGAGAGAGTGAGAGAGAGAGAGACAGACAAACCGGCAGAGAAAGAGAGACAGACAGAGACAGAGAGAGACAGACTGACAGAGAGAGAGACAGAGAGACAGACAGAGAGAGAGAGACACAGAGAGACAGACAGATAGTCAGAGAGAGACAGACAGACCGACAGAGAGAGACAGACAGAGACAGACAGAGAGAGAGAGAGACAGACAGACCGACAGAGAGAGAGACAGAGAGACACAGAGAGAGACAGACAGACAGACAGAGAGAGAGAGAGAGAGAGAGAGAGACAGACAGAGAGAGAGACAGACAGACCGACAGAGAGAGAGACAGACAGACCGACAGAGAGACAGACAGACAGACAGACAGAGAGAGAGAGACAGACAGACCGACAGAGAGAGAGAGAGAGACAGAGAGACACAGAGAGACAGACAGAGAGAGACAGAGACACAGAGAGACACAGAGAGACACAGAGAGAGACAGAGAGAGACAGAGAGAGACAGAGAGACACAGAGAGAGACAGACAGACAGACAGAGAGACAGACAGAGAGAGACAGACAGACAGACCGACAGAGAGAGAGACAGACAGACCGACAGAGAGAGAGACAGAGAGACACAGAGAGAGAGAGACAGCGCGAGTGATATGATCCTTCACTCCTCCAAGCACGAGTTGTCGAGTGCAGATTCAGATCCTGACCTTATAAAGGCCGATCCAGTCCCAGGCGCTGGAGGGAAACTGCTCCAGAGGGCAGTAGGTCACCACAGCGTCCATGTCTGCGCTCCATTCACCCTCAGCACGCACACGCACCAGTGGAGTCTCGTACATCCTCCTCAGCTGGAGGGTTAAAAACCATAAACATATCTTTATATACTGGCACACTTCATAAAAATGAGCAAAAATGACTGTATAAAACAAACACTACACAAAATTATTTACTGTTTATCTTTGCTCTAACTTATAATACATTACAAGTATTTTTTTTCTTAAAATGACGGACATCTATCAGAAATATTTTACATAAATGCAAATTGGAATTCTGGAGAAAAAAAAAATTATATATATATATATATATATATATATTTTTTTTCTTTTGCGCTCAGTTGTCGCCTTAAACCATGTCTTGTTTCCCTAGGGTATAAATATGAGGTTGCACATGTAAAATCCCTCCTTCATCAATTATCACAGAAAACAAAACAAAAACAAAAAAGTTTCAACAAAAAAAGCTGAATTTGGCTTCTCGGGCTATTCGTTTATATTCACATTCGCCCAGTAGACATGTAGGTTCAATGACCAGAAAAAAATAAATAAATAAAAACCTACTCCTTATTAATGTTCTTTCTTTGAATATGTAGTTATGTTTAATCCCATTATCATGTGGGTAAAAAAGCACGTTCAACACAAAAGACAAAATATTAATTGTATAGTCACAATAAAAAAAATCTATACACAATATCCTGGTATGTTTGAGTTAGAAATATCACTACTTATATGTGTAATGCAATTTTGCCTCATTTTCTAAACAGCACTGTAGATAACACGTTATATAAAGATGCAGCGCAATAGGAAAAGACAAGGCGAGCATCACCTCCAGTCTGAAGATGCCCGTGACGGGTTTATGGTCACTGATGCCGTACTCCATGTTGCTGGTGTAAGCGTCCTGCTCTACTTTGAGAGGAAATTCATCCAACGGTTCCTCGAGCTGCTTCTGCGCTTCATCATAATCACCACTACCATCGTCATCATGAAGGTCTTTATCTGCATTCTCAGGTGGAGGTTTGGGGTTCATCCGCCACAGGATCCGATCGCACCACGCAGGCTTTCGCTTTTTCCCGCTGGTCAGTCACGTGGAGAGGAGATGGAGAGGAGGGGAGATGGAGGGGAGAGGAGGGGGGATGGAGAGGAGATGGAGAGGAGAGGAGAGGAGATGGAGAGGAGGGGAGATGGAGAGGAGATGGAGAGGAGAGGAGGGGAGATGGAGAGGAGATGGAGAGGAGGGGAGATGTAGAGGAGATGGAGATGGAGAGGAGATGGAGAGGAGAGGAGGGGAGATGGAGAGGAGATGGAGATGGAGAGGAGGGGAGATGGAGATGGAGAGGAGAGGAGAGGGAGGGGAGATGGAGAGGAGAGGAGGGGAGAGGGAGGGGAGATGGAGAGGAGGGGGGAGGGAGAG
>JANDJT010000071.1:3252630-3263030 GCA_024331685.1 Stegophilus panzeri | reverse complement strand
ATATATTTTTTTTTAAATGCGTTTTTCTCAATCAATAAATTGGGTTACAGGGTTTTACTTTCAAAGTGACCCCATCAAATCAATATAAAATATATTTAAAAAATAGAGCTCAGCAAACTTACTTTTCTTTTTCCCTTAGTCATCAGAAAATTTGGATGATGTAACTTCCTGTTAAACATGTTATGTAGAACATTCCAAATATTTCCATAGTATTTGGAGAATACTGTGGGACAAGACTAAAATGTAAAATTTCATATAACCTATACTTAGAGAAAAGGATGTTTCAAGCACGAAATGTTAAATGGATCAAATGCAAAGAAATCTTTTTTTTAAAAAGCATTTTAATTATTAAATTTCAAGGGCAAAATGCAAAAATATTTTTATGGAATAAACACACATGGGTTGTTGTTAAGGGCACTTTAGCAGTGTTTAAAATTTCTTTTACCTTTATGTACATATTTTGTAAATGTAATATGAGTGGTACACAAAAGGCCTCCTAATCATGGAATCACCCCTCCAAAAGGATAAGTGAAAAGATCATTGCTATGGTAACAGAAGTAAGCACTCAAGAGGTCATGACACCAACTTTGACCCTCCATCTGTTGTAGTTCATTCCACTGAAATTTATACCCCCCCCCCCAAAAAAAAAAAAAAAAAATTGCTTTACCTCTGTTACAAAGTGCTGACACTGGAGACTCCTTCCAAAAATTCTGAATAAACATTTCCTTACAGAAAGCTTCAGTAATCGACACCTGACCGATCAGAATCCAGATTTCAACATCCCTGTGGTATAAAGCGAATTAATATTGCTACTATGATGAATTTTGATGTCACAGTACACTTTTGAGACATTGCAGGGATAACCTGTACTTTTATACGAGCAGATGAAGCGTTTTTTTTTTTTTGTTTGTTTTTTGTATTAAATGTTTTATTAATTTTGTCCTTTTTAAATAAATAAAAGAGTATTGAACCTACATATTCGGGACAACAAAGGGGAGTGGCCATTGGGTCTCCATAGGATCTGATCTCCTTATCCAGGACAACATAAGGGTTGATTAGAGAAAGTATTACATCTCTGATTAATGTTAGTCTATAATTATCATCAGATTTATTACCAAGCTCTCAGCTAAGAATACTTCTAAAGGTCAAACTCTCCAGAAACTGTTGTTGGCATTTATCAAGTAGTAGGTTGCAAGCATCAAATACCTTTTATATGTCTAAAATATGGCAGTGGATTACTGATGATTTGGGGCTGTTTTTATGGCTGTTGATCCAGGGACTGATTGATGGTAGGCTTGTATGATATTGATTTTTTTTATTCCACCCCTCTCCAAATGATAAATGATTTATTAATCCAGAAACAATATCCTGTCATATCAGGTGTAAGGAGAATATGGGAAGGTGTTAAAAACCTCTAAGCTGTGCAGTCAGGAACTGCTTGTTGGCAGTGGCAATCGGTACATTTTCAGTTGAATTCTTTTACGAATCAGGGCCAACATTTTCACTGTTAATCTGCTGCTCAAAGTGTTTGAATGTGTCTGAGCACTGACTGGAGAGACGTCACTTTCTAATGATCGTCACTGTTAGCATTATTTGTAGAGTGTTAGCTTTGACACTTCGTTATCCAAGTCCAGAGCACAGGTGAGGAGGCAGGGGGCGGGGCTAGTTAGTTAGTTAGTTAGTTAGTTAATATCAAAACATCTGCGCAGATTATTCCAGGTTTATATGTCGAATGTCTCATCTCCCATTTTTATTGCAGAGAGAAAGACTGCTCTTCTGGCATATTTTGGAGCCATAACTCGTACTGGCACTCCTACACACAATGCGTGAAGGTTGGCAGGTCTGGTGATACAATATAATGATAGTAAACGTCACTGATTTATCGTGGCAGCGTAGTATTGTGTCGAAACGGATAAATCATTACATCGCACGAGTTAAATTGATGGCATCTTGAATTCTGTGAAGTTAAAAGGATTTTCAACCCAAAACCTGGTTCCGTCTTCCAGAAGGATTAAAAGATTTGACTGTAGATGGATTTTTCACCAAGCGCACGTTCAAATGAACACAGAAATGGTTGCGAGACACGAAATGTTTTGCAAGGACCATCTTCAGTCTGCGTATTGAAAACTTATGGTCCAGATTTTCTTTGATGTCTACTTTTAAACCAATCTAAAGTTTAAGGGATGGCGCTTGAAATGTCTTACATGCGAAGGAGTCCAAGATTCCAAGTATTCGTTGTAAGAGTGGAAATAACTTTGAGTCTGATGATAAATTTCGAATAAATCTAAAGTGTCCCCATATGTTAAAGCTTAAAATGTCAGCCATTGTTTTGGGTGATTGTATTAATTTTACCCTGTTTTTGCGAAGTGTGCCAATAATTCTGGTGCTTTGTCGACGTCTTCGAACGTTGCGCTGTGAAATATCGCCTCTAGTTGCAGTACAGTTGATTTGCTATCCAGACCACGATACTTTTACCCAAATATACAATAATGGCACTCGGTGGAATTTAAAATGTTGCACGGTGTCTTCAAAAATATTCAGCATCGTGTTCACAGTGCACATGGTATTTCAGTTCAGTATGTTGACGCGCACGCACCCGAGCGTCCACGTGATGTAAAAGAAAACGTGATTCATCAGACCAGGATACCTTCTTCCATTGCTCCATGGTCCAGTTCTGATGCTCACGTGCCCTTTGTCGGAGCTTTCAGCGATGGAAATGGGTCAGCATGGGCCCTCTGACCGGTCTGCTCCTGCACGGCCCCCCTGTGATGCACTGTGTTTTCTGTCACCTTTCTATCAGAGCCAGCATGAACTTTTTCAGCAGTTTGTGCTACAGTAGCGCTTCTGTGAGACCGGACCAGATGGGCTAACCTTTGCTCCTCACGTACATCAGTAAATGGTAAATGGTCACTTATTTAGTGCTTTTTTTTTTAACCTTAGAAGTTCTACAAAGTTCTTTACACTGGTTCTCATTCTCACACACACACACACACACACACACTCTCACACACCAATGGTAGCAGAGCTGCCATACAAGGTGCTAACTTGCCATCGGGAGCAACTTGGGGTTCAGTGTCTTGCCCAAGGACACTTCGGTATGTGGAGTCACGTGGGCCGGGAATCGAACCGCCAACCCTACGATTAATGGACAACCCGCTCTACCACCTGATCCACAGCCACCCAGGCTTGGATGCTCACTGTGGCCCTTCCTTGCTACGTACTAACCACTGCATACCGGGATCACCCCACAAGCCCTGCCGTTTTGGAGATGCTCTGACCCAGTTGTCTAGCCATCACAATTTTATCCCTTGTCAAAGTCACTCAGATCCTTACTCTTGCCCATTTTTCCTGCTTCTAACACATCAACTTAAAGAACTGACTGTTCACATGCTGCCTAATATATCCCACCCTGTTACAGGTGCCACTGTAACTAGATAATCAGATTTATTCACTTCACCTGTCAGTAGATTTAATGTTATGACTGATCCTTGTAGTATCTACTTTTTAAAATTTTATTTGATTTTTTTTATTTTTTTTTTTATTTAAAGGATATTGAAAATGTTTTTGAAATATATTCCAAAGTGCACTAATTTCAAGAGACTGAAAGTATGTTTCTATTAATAAATATGCTTTAAAAAAAAAAAAAAAAAAAAAAAAAATCTGATAACATATCAAATAACATTTGATATCAAACAAATCAAATAACATAAGATGAAGAAGAGTAGATATGGCATGTCTAAATTTCTGTAGCAACTACAATGTAAGAAGCCAAGTAATAAAGTGTTGTAAGGGTTAAACTGATTTTGAGCCGAGCAGGGGGACGAGGTGGCTCATCTGAAGAGGCTGTTGAACGTGTGTGTGGGAGGGGGATCATTTAGAGAAAGCACTCGGAGCTTTTTCTGAAGCACGGTCATGTTGTCCTAGGCGGTGAGGTAATTGATGTGCCGCTGTGAGGAGGAGAGTTTTATGAAAGACCCTGCCCTCACCAAGGACAGAGTGGGTGTGAGCAACGCTGCAAAAGATCACCGTGTAGAGACTTCATATCTGCGTTTGTCTAAATGATTGTTTAAGGGTAGTATGTACGAAAAATATTCGGACCGTGTTTTTAAATCCGATTCAAACAGATTTGCCATATGAAGTTAGCATACGCGTGCGGAAATAGTAATACGGCCACCAACCTAGTGTTTTGGTATTCCTGAGCAACTCCTGCACAGGGGGAATAAAAGCACCCTACAGACCCTTACAAGAGTATTATGTAAGGAATAAAACATGCTGTGATGTGGTCCGACATGAAGCTTAGTTACTGTTAAGTCGATTTTCCTGCAACAGCACGTCCCAGCGTGTTTTATTCTTCTTGTACAGCAGCAGTTTGCAATTTCTGTTAATTAAAGAATGCCACGTCGTATTTTTCTCTATTAATATTTACATTCTTAACGTGTCTTTTGTGAACCGTTTTTTAAATGCTATGACCGTACGACAATGCTGTCTTGCCATCAAAAACTCATTGTGTCGCAGCATTGAAAATTTGTTGCACTTTCCTGTCAGTGTACAGGGGTGTGTGTGTGTGTGTGTGTGTGTGTGTGTGTGTGTGTGTGTGTATACACAGTACACATCTAGTGTAGATAGGTTGCAACCTTGTGGCCAGCTTTGTGTACAAAGTTATCAGCCAGTCCATGAGCCGTGGGCAGTGTGAGTTTTCCCAAAGGATTTCTAGACAGACTTTAGTCTGAGTCTCAAAAAGCAGCAGCATCAAATAGCGGTTGTTGTTTTGTTTGTGTTTTTGTTTGTTTGTTTGTTTTAATTTATAAGTATGTTAAAAAAATAATAATAATAATTAATAATAATAATAATAATAAAAAAATCCCAACAGTTATTAGCTAAAAAGTAAAATATTCCAAAAAAAATCCCAGAGGATATCATCTGGAAATCAAATATGGTCCGTTATTAAATCTTCATTCAAGACTGTTAACTCTCCTGGAACTTAATTCCATGACTGCAGTACGTGTGGATTATTGATGACCTTTCAATACAGTTGCAGTGGTGGCTTAGCGGTTAAGGCTCTGGGTTAATGATCGGAAGGTCGGGGGTTCAAGCTCTTGCGCTGCCACTGTTGGGCCCTTGAGCAAGGCCCTTAACTCTCTCTGCTCCAGGGGCGCTGTATCATCTGCGCTCTGACCCCAACTTCCTATCATGCTCGGGTACATACTACACGTACTACACGTATTTCAGATTTCTTCCCTTTTAACATAAAGGGGCGGGGCTAATCCCGAGTAAAGTTTGCGTAAAACCATTTTTTATTTATTTATTTTTAACAATGTGATTCCAGCGGTCTTTTACTTGTCACACTGTACAAGACGATCCCAGTAAGCGTTCTGTAACAGACTAACTTGTTTTTCATGACAGATTAAACCATGAAGATAGCTACTACGTTTTGCTGTACTGGGAGCACAGCGATGCAGCACAGGTTCAGCTCTTCAACTGGAAACTTTTACATGTCATAAACTATATGAACAGAGTGTTTGCCCTTCTTTTAAATTGTTTACATTTCTCCGTCGCCACTTCCGTGTTTGTAGCTGTTGGTAGATTTGAGTGTCATAGCAACGCTCACACTGAGATATTAAGCAAAGTTTTCTGACATCTCGACTCATGACCAAAGTTTATCCGTTACGGTGTGCGTTTGTGCCTGTGATGGCAATATCGGGCAGAATATCATATCATATATACGGTGTAAAGCTTCAACATCATCAATAGTAAGGCTGATTGCGATGTCTTGTCCCTCCTACACAGTTGTTAGAAAAATTTTGCTTTCACACTTTAAAAGGTCTCTCTGAGTGAGTGCTGAGTTAACTGGGTATCAAAAGCTAATCTAGCGAGCTAAAGCTAACCTAGAAAGTGCTAACTCCTGTATTTGGGTGAGTTGGTACAAAACCTAATTCTTGGATAGAGAGATGTCAATCAGGCATGCTTATTAGAATATTAGACCACACCCATCTGGACAGGTGTGTTTGAGCTGGGTTTATCATATTTACTGTTTTTAAAGCTTCCCACATGTCCCCTGGCACTTTAAGATTTTGTCACGCTGAATTTGCAGCCAAACTGATGGTGCTGGGAAAAGGCTGTTTGTCAAGAAGGCATCCTGCCACACTTCTCACAGGGATAGATAAGGAACTGTTTCTTTCTCTCTCTCTCTTTCTCTCTCACTGTCTCTCTCCTGTTTTCCTTCTCAGAGCGCTGAGGATGCTGTGCTTGGCTAATTTGTGAGCAGCATGGACGAGGCTGCCAGCCAGCTGGAGAGAGACCATGTTCACAGCGTGTACGAGAGGATTGCGCCGTTCTTTAATGACAGTCGCTACAAGGCTTGGCCAAGAGTCAAGCAGTTCCTGTTGGAGCAGGAACCAGGCAGCATCGTCGCTGATGTGGGTAAGGATGCCGTTTTATGTCTTATTACCTGCAGAGATGAGCATTCTAGCTTTTCTGGGTTTGATATGTCCTTGCTGTGACCTTCTACGAATCTGGATTCTTTACGCAAGTTATGTGGTGAAGCGGTTTCTTTTCTTTCTTTTATTTTCTTCATTAAAAATTGATGCTATTTATTTTTAAGATTATGACCCTTTTCAGATCATGAGCTCATTTAGAGGACGGCATGTCTGAAGCTAAAGGTTTTCAACAGTGTTGTGTCGTTCAGTTTCAGAAATATCCCGCTGTTAAAATAATGAGCTCAATATTCTCCTCGGGTTTGACGTTTTTGGAAACGAAATACAATTTGTCAGCTCATAAAACCCAACGAGCACAACTGAATTATATACAGAATGATCAGAATGTCACCTGCCTGACTAAATAAACTAGACGAATCTTTTAAAGGAGGAAGCGGTGTTTCTGTAAAACGGCATTGTTTTGTGTTTCTTGTCCTTGTATAGGTGTTGTCTCACCCACCTTTTAAGCCCAAAGTAATTTGGCATGTTTTCCAATGTGACAGGATGTGGCAATGGGAAATACCTGCACATCAATGAAAGCATCTTTAAGATGGGCTGTGACGTGTGCCGTCCGTTGGTGGATTCAGCCTGGAGTCGAGGTCATGAGGTTCAGCTGTGTGACGGTCTGCGTTTACCCTACAGAGACTGCTGTTTTGATGCCGTTCTCTCCATCGCAGGTAATCCACACCAGATTACATTCCTGCCAGGTTCACAATGTTCTGTAGGCATTCAAATATCACCTTTAGTTTCTTGTGCCAGTGTCCACATTTCAGACTGGGGGATGGGATTGGGGTTTAGGCTTGGGGTGGACTTGGGCTTTCTGATTGTGGGAATGAATTGGGGTTTCAGACTGTGGTTTGAGATTTTGCTTTAGGATTTTAGAGTGGGCTTTGGGATTTTTGGTTTCAGAGCAGGGTTTGGGATTGGGGTTTCTGAGGGGAATTTGGGTTTTCCAAATGGGGGTTGCGTTTTCAGAGGGGTGTTTGGGGTTCAGAGTGGGGTTTTTGATTGAGGGTTTAGAGTAGAATTTGGATTTGGAGGTTCAGAGTGGGATTTAGGACTGGGGTTTGGGGTTTCAGACAGGAGTTTCAGGACTGGGGTCAGATTGTGGTTTTATGTCAGACTGAGTGAATGTATTAGGTAATCTTTCTGTATTCAATGTTCTCATTTAAACAAGGTTTTGAGCTGGTGTTTGGGGTTCAGACTGGGGTATCAGCACTGGGGTTTGGGGTTATTAACTTCTGTTTGGGATTTTGTACTGGGGTTTGAGGTTGGGGGGTTGGATTTAGATTTCAGACTGGGAGGTAGGTTTAAGGTTTTAGACTAGAGGGTAGGACTGAGGTTTCAAATTGAGGTAAAGGATTGGTGTTTCAGGACTTGAGTCAGATGGGTATTTTGTCCTTTTGAGTGTATTTGAAGAACCACAACATCATATTGTCTTTCTGTGTTGAGTGTACAAATTTATACAAGGTTTACACTGGGTTTTGGGTTTTCAGACTAGGATTTGTGGTTGGGTTTTTGGGTTAAAGACTGGTGTTTAGGACTGGGCTTTTGGGGCTTTGGTCTCACCAGCATCACAAAATAAGCCCTACAACTGTGGATCTTATCGTACATGTGATCAAACGATTCAATGATACACTTTTGTGGTTAAGACTTTTAAACACCACTCATTCTATCTTTATTTCACCTGTATATATGCTCATCTCATTACCCTGAGCATTATCTTTGAAATTTAAATAGAATTTAAAAATAATAATAATAATAATAATAATAATGTTATTCACATTTACTAAAGTAAAAACAAACAGCAAAGATTTCCATGTCTTTTAATAAACTTGACTCACCGGGTGCGTAGGTACTTAATAGCATTAAGGGCACCAGTACAAAACAGGAAACAGTGACTCACACGCACTTCTGAACACTGCTGTGCTATTTCAGTCTGAGTCTCATGAAGAATTAGTTTAATTAAGTGTAAGAAAATGTAAGGACATTTTCTAAGCTCATCTGCCCTCAAACTATCATAACTTTTCATATGGCTCAAGGCATTCGAATTGTTGCTAATTTTCAAATGTTTTCCATCATCCTGAGGCAAGATCCGAGGTCAACGATCGCACAACACCGTCTTTCCTAGTTGTAGAAATAGTGACGTTAAACATTTTGATACAACTCTGTAGTCATTACAACTCTATGGCTTAAACATGTCCTCAGATGTAGCTTGCTTTCTACAATTTGAGCGTTATATTTATAGTTTTCTTTATGGATGCATTTACCATTACGTATTTATCTTAATTTATGTCTCATTAATGAGCTAATTCACTGGTTTAATCAGCCAGCAAATCAATTACCAGAATGTTTTTGTTAATAACCATACTCTTGTTTTATATTTGGTTCATTTTTTTTTAACTGGTAGCTTTTGGTGATGTCTTATATTCACTAAATCAGCTTCATATGAGCAATAATTTTTATATAGTTGCAATTTCCGTAAAAACAGAAGCTTTAAGTAAACTGGCTAAATGTATCAGATCATTTCACTGTTCGTTTGAATGAAAGTTCATGAGTTTATATATTACCCTACGCAGTTCTCCCACCATCTGCTCGACTTCCCTGTTATTAATTGTAATATTAAAGCCCCAGCGCATGTCATATAGCTTTATTAAAGCAGGATGGATTGTTGAAAACAAGCTCTGTTACTTGGATACGGAATATTTTCCGTGTGTGTCTCTCACCTGGCAACCCTCGATCATCCTCAGGAGGCGATTAATGTGACCATTCATGAGTGCAGAGGGTCATTTTGATAATTGAATGCTTTTGTGCATGAAAGTTATTTTCTCCTCTGTGTTTTTGTCAGATGTGGGGGGGTTTAAATAGCTTACAGAGATTGTATAACATATTTTATTTATCATACACATCATAAAAGTTGCATTGAAGAGTGTACATTGGTGCAGTTCATATGACTGTGTTGCTATATTGAGCAGTAAAAATATATAGTTTGCAAAATGATTTACAAATAATATAAATAATTGCATAAGTATTCACCCCCATTGCTGTGAAACCCCTACATTAGTTCTGCCGCAACCAGTGTCCATCAAACGTCACCTAATTAGTTTAATGGCGTCAACTGTGTGCGATTATTTAAAGTGTCATGTGCTAGAGGAAATGTGTAAACAAACCGCATCATGAAGACCAAGGAGCGATCAAAGCTAATCTGGCACAAGGATCATTCAAGGTTTGGTTATAAATACATACCAAACTTTGAACATCCTGCAACGCATCATTAAATCCATTATTTAAAAAATGGAAGGAATATGGAACTACTGCAACTCTGTCTACAGGAGGCTGTTCACCAAAAGTCAGCGACCAAGGAAAAAGGTCATTAGTCTGAAAAGCAATCATGAGGTCAAGGATAACTCTCAACGTTATGCTTCCACCATGATGCTTCACTGTAGGGATCGTGTTTTTAGGGTGTTCAAATAACACCCTTAGGTTATTTGACAAATAAAGGCATTTTCATGTACTTCAAAATAGAACTCTGGAGCTTCCTTACTATGATTGTACTATGAACAGCTTCTCCCATCTGAGCTGTGAATCTCTCCAGATCTTTCAGAGTTACCCTTGCTCTCTTTGTTGCTACTCTGACTAATGCCCTCCTTACCTGGTCATAGGTTTGTTTTTGTTTTTTTGGTGGACGGAATCTTCTTGGCAGTGCCACGGTTGTGCCGTATCCTTTCCCATACTAGTGCTACGGTATTATGGCAGTATTCTGAAATAATTAGTATAACTTGTTTAAAAATAAAAGCAAAAGTTGCAAATGTTTTCACTGTACACCGTTATTGAAGCCGTTTTTCTCTTCCAGTCATCCACCATATGTCGACCAAAGAGCGTCGCATCCGGGCGCTAAAAGAAATGGCGCGCACATTACGAGTTGGA
>JANDJT010000071.1:3189787-3216025 GCA_024331685.1 Stegophilus panzeri | reverse complement strand
TCATTATCATTACCTTCCCTTTCTTTGTGTTGATAATGATGGAATTTGTGTTCACTTCAGAATAGCTCACTTGGTTAATTTAACGTAACTGTTCAAAAATGCATTCTTTAGATATAGAACTTTTTTCTGCATCGTTTTCCTCTCAGAGAGCACAGCTAACTTTACTGCCTTGACTCCTGCCACGGATGGCTGTGACATCTTCAGTAGTTGACAACAGGGTAGCTTTTCTGTTGCGCCACTTGGGAGCCCAGTAGCTTGTTCATGTTCGAAGATCATGAACAAGATCAGTAGATCACGATCAGTAGATCACAAAAGTCCAATTTGATCAGCTTCAATGTGTCTATTACAGCAAATAAGAAGAAGGTGCTGAAAATTAAACCTTATTTTTTATATTCAATTCAATTCAGTTCAATTTTATTTTATTTATATAGTACTTTTAACAGTAGACATTGCAGCTAAGCAGCTTTACAGCAATCCAGGTGTAGATTTAAATAAAGAGGAAAAAACCTTGACTGAAAATGAAACCCATATTGTTCTGGGTGACACCAGATAGTGGGATTATAAACCCTTACAGGTGTAGAACAGTAAAGACAAATGGTACTAAGCGTGTTTACAGGATGTTCAGTATGAGTAGACTGGGAATAAGAGTCCTGGGATGAGCACAGGACAGTCTTTATGACAGTCTTTTTCTTGAAAGAGATGGAAGGTTTCACCCTGTAAGCCTGTTTTCCTAAGTCTGGTTAGCAAGCTCTCAAGCGTTAAGTTGCTTATATCGCTACTTATGAGACATTCACGTCTCAACCTTGATTTCAAGCAGAAATGTTTCTGGAATTTTCAGCTAAAAAAACAAACAAACAAATGGCTGAAACTTCAGTGCATCAGTATTTTCAAGTAAAAAACAGGCATGAATAAATATCTGAAAGCAAGATTGTAACATCTAGCCCGGACTTTTTCCTCCTCCAGACCACCAGAGGGCACCCTCTCCTGAAATTTCAACCCTTTCTTCAGTTGTGTTTCTCTGTATTTCCTGTAAAACTGCTATGTAAAGGACATGAACTTGAACTTCAATACGAAGCCTTACGGTTTGTCAGCCAATCTTGTGAAATCTGAGCCATGTTTTTTGATAGATCCTTTGTTTGACCTTACCTTGCCTTGACTCGTTTTTGCCTTTGCCTAGCCCTTGCCTGACCCTGCCTTGCCTAACGACTTTGCCTCTTGATATCGATTTGCTCATATCTCTAGTGACTTTTCCGTTAACGACCCTACCTTTTCTGATGAAGTCCTTTTGTACCAGTAAACGTCAAGCATACAGATCCTTACTCCATGCCCCTGAGTCCTGCGTTACAAAACACAGGTGCATAAAGGTGGACAAAAATATGGCTAAACAGTCATTTTTCAATATGAATTAACGCACAATGTATTCTGTAAAACAGAACAGAATAACTTCAGACAGAATTGCTGCGCTCGACTAGAGGTTGTAACTTGTAAGTCCTGACCTCAGATGTCCAATGTACAGTACATGGAGCCACAAATCCTGAGTCATTCTGAAATGTTCAAAGCCAGGACAGTTTCTAGCTACTGTATAAGCGATCACTTAATCAAGTAATGACCAATGATTTTTAAAATAGATATGCAGAAACTTCATGATTACTTTACTACCATTTTGACCGAAAGGTTTACATGTCAGGCAGTAACAGGAACAGCCTTGTGGTGTGAAATGAATAGAAACTGCAATTTACATAACTAAATTAGGTAAATAAAGTGCTAATTTAAGCACTCCATGAAGATGTAGGTCTTTAGTCGTCGTTTGAAGACTGCCAGTGTTCAGCTATGACAGCGTTCAGCTGTTCAGACATCTAGGGGAAGTTCATTCCAGCAATTAGGTGCCAGAACAGAAAATCGGATGCATGCCTTCCTTGCACCCTGAGAGAGGGTGGGACCAGTCGAGCAGTGCTAGAGGACCGGAGGGAGGGTGGTGCAGTGCGATAAGTGCTTTAAGGCTGGATAGAAATGGACAAATCCTTCTGATGTTGTAAAGGAGAAATCAGTAACAGAACAAGTTAATTGTCCATGGTTTCTCCAAGCTTGCATGCAGTGCCCAAAGGTGAGATCTGAGAGCTGGGAGATCACAAGATCCTGACGTGTAGATGAATCACCTGGGACGAACAGCAGTTCAGTGTTGCTGGGATTAAGTTTCAGCTGATGAGATGTTTTCCAGACATACTGAGATCTGAGCAGAAACATGAGTGTCTGAGGGAGGAAAGGAGCGGATCAGTTGAGTACAATAACAGTACTTACAATTCTTTTCAATTAATAAAGAAAGATTACAACCAATGAAGAAATAATTTTCCAGAGTTGAAACCTTTCATCATGCTAAAGGTCTAATGCTCATGTTTGTTCTGGAAACATTTTGACCCCCTTGAGTAAGTTTGAGTAAGCTTGTTGAGTTATGTTCAGAAACGGCCCTGTTCAAAGCTACTCACGAATGAAACAACACTTCATGAGAAGAGCAGCAGGGCAGAGGACTGAACACCTCACAGCACTGGATGAATGTGTCTTTATTTGCTGTAGTACAGAGGAGGTGATCCATCATCTGTGTGTTGTAGGAGGAACAGAGATCCTCCACTCGATCCTCCGTTCTTCGTTACAAGAACCGAGGTCTTTCTTCCACAGAAAAAAACAAAAACGAACCAAAAAAGTTTCAAGATCAGGATTATTTGTTTACTTTTGTTTTCAATCGCTCAGTGTGCAAAGATTTTTCCTTTTTCTTTTCTTTTCTTTTAATATAAACCTCTTATCACCGCCCTTTTTGGAGGGCAATAAAGACTTTGTTAGCGACATATGCAGATGCACAGTTACATAAGTTACACTTTTATGGATAATTTAAGCCACTCCTTTGAGACGAAGTGAAAAAAAGAGAAGACGGAAATGTAAGACAAACAGAAAAGCAGAATAGAAAAGAGGGGGACGATATACTTTTTGTTCAATTTGCAAAGTTCTTCTTTCTCCACAAAGACATTATCATGATGATTCGTTGTATAGGTGACTTTCTAATAGGCATGCACAGTACTTTTTTTGTTTGATGGTGTCCCAAAAGTCTCCAAACATAGGAGAGATGAACACTTTTTAGCATGATGTCTTCCGAAATATTTCATACTTAGTTGATATTGTATATATATAGTTTCAGATAGCCTTTAAGAACGCCTCTGACAAATGAAGAACGTATTGAAATCATTCTCGTGGCTGGATCGAAAGCTTACGATGGACTTTAATAGGAAACATGGCGAGCACATCACACACCACACTGTCGCCAAACTCAAACAAATTCAAAAAGGGTTGGGGACGACCAAGAAGTGGACACTCCACTGTTCATGGTGCTGGTAAACATAGTCCCCTATGTATGGAGACTTTTGGGACATGCTGTATATTCCTATTCTCCTTACTATGCTCAAACACATGCCCATTTGAGCATGTTAATTACTACTTATATCGACGAGATTAAGGTAATTAATTTGGCTGACATATGACATCTTTAAAAGGAGGTCAGGTTGTACAAGCTACACTACACATTACATTGAAATAGTGCTTATTAATAGTTTTACATCCAACATCCAAACTCCATGTACGTGTATTCATTTCCCAAAAGGTGAAGACGATGATGGATACCTGTTAGAAGATTCCTCAGTGCTTCATGAATGTGTTATTAGTAAGGACAAATGAATTACTTGCGAGATACAGATTAAAAAATACAAACAGTTGACCTATAATAATATCTGTGGCCTTGTTTCCTCTTCTTTAAGTGACATAAGCGATATAAGAATAAGGATAAAACCTTAAATTAGTCTTGACGTTAGACGTTAGATATCGTTAGATCGGGTTCAGTATTTAATTTAACAATACTAGGCTGAAACATTGTAAAAATGTCTGTTACTTCCTTCAAAAAAACAAAAATACAACCAAGACATTTGTCTTGATTACTTAATTACTTCATTATAATTATAAATAATAATCTGTTGGCACCCCGTCCAGGGTATACCCTGTCTTGTGCCCGATGCTCCCTGGGATAGCCTCCAGGTTTCCCTGTGATCCTGAAAAGGATAAGCGGTATAGAAGATGGATGGATGGATGGATGGATGGATAATAATCTGTGGGCTGGACATGAAAGTACGCAGATATTAAAGAAGGTTATTAGTCTATTTCTGTCATAGACGTGATTAATGGGACAATACAATGAGTGGAGAGTAAAAAAGTATGAGAGACACTATTCATGCGAATGAATGTTTTCATGTAAATATGAAAAGTTATTTAGGGACAGCAAAGCTTCCTATAAAGAAAACACATTATAGATGATTAAAATATCATCTTAGGAGATTATCCTGAATGAGTTCAAACTGGCAGGAACTCTGCCAAGCCCAGCTTATCCAACAAGAAAAACCACAACACATTCTGGAGCATGCAATCGTCCTTCTGCATTCCCTCGCCACTTATTTTTTATAAGTGGAATGCATGTCAGTTACAGTGTGAATAACTCCATATTATCAGAGCACTTTAAATCAAAGTACAGCCCTATTCAGATGGTATAAGGTTTATTGGGTGTCATTTTGTTTCTGAGAAACCCGCTGACCTGAAGGTTTACCTGTAGCGGAAAACCTTAGTTACAACTTCACCTCTGACACTGGAGACTCCTTCCATAAACCTCACCATATCAGCAATGCAAAATACATTAAATACAAATTACAAAATACAAAAGGGAGAAGGACAACCCCCCCCCCAAAAAAAAAAAAAAACCCTGCAAGACGAGAGCTGTTACTAATGGAATGAAGACTCACTTCATCAGTTCAGATTGCTTCTATCACTCTTCTGCTCTGTGTATGTTTGTTAAGCTCCTGCAAAAGATCAGAATCAATATCTTTTAATCTGTTTATGTAGAGCGTCTGCCATAGAAACCACTGAGTGACGTTGTAGCATTGAAATGATGACGTACTAGAATGTAACAAATATACATTATATGATATAAGTGTGTCTGAGGTGCTGGTATGGAAAAGTAATCAAAATATCAACAACGCTGTGGTATTATATTGAAATATTAACGCCTCACATCTCCAGGGTTCCCTGGGGCAGTGGTGGCTTGGCGATTAAGGCTCTGGGTTACTGATCAGAAGGTCAGGGGTTCAAGCTCCGGCGCTGCCAAGCTGCCACTGTTGGGCCCTTGAGCAAGCACCTTAACCCTCTCTGCTCCAGGGGCACTGTATCATGGCTGACCCTGCGCTCTGACCCCAACTTCCTAACATGCTGGGGTATGCAAAGAAAAGAATTTCACTGTGCTGTAATGTATACATGCCCAATAAAGACTCATTATTATTATTATCATTATCATTATCGTGAGCTCAGGTTACGGGCTGTGTGGAGGTTCACATGTTCTCGCATGGGTTTCCTCCAGGTTCTCCGGTTCCCCCCATCTCCAAACATGGTGGGAGGTACTGTAGGTTGGCGACTTTAAATTGTTCATGGTGCCATGCATCCCATCCAGAGTGTCTCCCTGCTTCACGTTCCTGGGATAGGATCCTCCAGGACCCTGACCAGGATATAGCGCTTATGGAAAATGAATGAATGACAAAACAAAATCCCAGCAAATCATCACAACAAAAAAAATGACATAGATGTTGAGATGAGGTGCCAAAATAGCAAATAGTGAAGTATTTTGCATGACTTTGTGAGAATGTATGGTTCATTTGGGCAGGAGATCAGGTCCTCAGCGTCCTGGATATCACTCAGTTCCCACTCACTCCTAACTCCAGTGCTGCATTTACATCCAAATATACTGAGCGCACTGAAGTGCTTGTTTACACAACAGTATCTCTCACCCTCTCTCTCGCTCTCGCTCACTCTCTCTTTCTCTCTCTCTCTCTCTCCAGAATGCAAGCTCCTCCCCTTCCTCATCATACACACACATTTACACACTCCTTGGCTGGCACTCTCCTCCTGCACTCCTCCTCTTCTTGGCTTAGTGAGTGCATGCTGAAGCCTTGTGTTGCTTGTGGTGATTCTCTGGAATCTGTGATGATAGCATTCTCGCTTGCTGCCTTCAGTCCTCACACACACACACACACACACACTCACACAGAAAGCAGGGAGAGACACCGGTGTGTGTTCACCTGAATGGGTCACCTCCTTCACCATGACTGCCACTGGACTATCACACACAAACTAAACAGGTTAAAGGTAAGGTGAGATCTGACTCAAACTTCTTCTTTTCGTCTTTTTTTGTCTTTTCAACAGTTTTTAGTTTGATGGATAGAAGTTTGTCTCAGAGAAGCTTTCTTTCCATATTACTGTTGTACACAACTCTAGGAATTATTTCAGCGCTATTACGCAAGGAAATAATAAAACATCTCACACTTACCTTGAAAATAAGTGTTAAAATCATGCGGTTCAATCGGTAACAGCGTTTGAAACGTACGCTATAGGGATCAAATTGCATTTTACTATAGGTGTGGAAATAATCCTAATCATATAGTCATTTTAGTGCAGAGTGCATATATCCTAATTAAGTGCAATTTAAAAAAGAAAAAAAAGAAAAAAAGAAGCATTTTTTTTATGACAGCACAATATGTTTTGCTTGATTATTTTTTCCATATAATTTATGAACACCTATCCTCACTACCAGGTGACTGAGATATTCAACATCATCTCAGTCTAATGAGAGTTGTATGTCTTAATTCCTATGTACAGTCGATATGTATATCACTGTATTCAGATCTTCAGAGGGATGTCGAGGAATTGAAACTTTCTCTGCCGTAATGTGTGTTAAATGAGATTCCTGTTGATCTTCCTGCGGTGGCATCCTCCGTTTGGCTGTTTTGTTATCTTTCCTTCCCTTTTCTGTAGGCGTGAATAAGGAGGCCCTCTTTCACAACAGATTTAGAAAGAGGGGCTGTAGGGGATGAGGTGAACTGAGTCGATCTAATCATTCTTACACCGATGTTTCCTATGGAAGAGGAAAAGGAACGTCTTCCTGATGGTCGCTGTGTTTGTTGTACAAACACTGTAATGTTGAGGTTACGTCTGTTTAAATGAAATAATGGAGCTAAGAGGGTTTGCACACACACACACACACACACACACACAGGAGGGACAGTTCAGGGGTGTGAGTGTGTGACCTTGCTTCTGGCCTTGCTCACTTATCAGCTTCTGAAGGTTAAAGCCCTGAGGTGCGTTATCCTCTCAGTTCCATTGAACGCTATGTGTGTTTATACACGTGTGTGTATTTTGTACATGTGTACATGCTTGATAAGAACTGGCCAGCTGGCCCTTTCTCACATTTGCTATATCAGAGGTAGACAAAAATACATGAAGGGAGAAGAGAGTTGTAGGAAGTGTAGATGTTCACACCGTTTATCTACACCAGGACGTCCTGACTACTAAATGATGCAGACCCATTGAGAAGCCATGACTCTACACCTTTTTATTCCCACCTGAAGTCTGAGAGTGACCACTGTACTTTTTATGAGTGCGGAACGCTCTTTAGGATTCAAAATTCTCCAAAATGTCCATCATGGACTCGTTTACACGTTCGCCTTTGAATTATACTCGCAGCTTCTGTCAAAAAGGTCGTACATTTGCAAACGTGTAACAATTCACGTGGCAATTTATAACAGTTACAGTTAGGTTTAGGGCTGGTGGAGCCTTCGTACGGGGAAAAACAAACAAAAAACCCCCCAATAAAATCCAGCTGTGTCGTCCTTCTTTGTTCAGATTTGTACTAATTTCTCATGAGACATCTCTCCAGGTCTTGCTCTGATTTTTCTTGCTGATTTCCTTATTCAATCCTTGTTCCTCCTAGTTACCACATGTTATATATATATATATATATATATATATATATATATATATATATAGTTAGTGGAAAATAATCAACAACGAAGTTTGATTATTTGATTCTTTTCCAATAACAGCACATTCAGAGTGTTTTATTCCTCTTATACCACAGCAACTTGCCAACATTAATGACAAGATTATATTTATTAATGAACGACACGTCATACTTTTGACCCATTTGTAGTTACATTTAATGTAGCGGATCACCCACAAGTTCCTGTTATCACTTATGTTATAGCAAACTCTTTTTCTCTCTTTTTTTTTTTTCTCACAGTTTTTTCGTTAGTAAGAAGAAGAAGAAAAATGAAAAGCCCCAGCTTGTCATGTTACCGAGAAACCAGAAAGCAAAAAGTGCTCTGTCCTGAAGACTCCCTTCCATAAATGTTCGATAAACATCTCTGCACTGAAAAAGTCACCATGTCAGTGATGATGTGTCTCGCTTTGTTAAGTAACAGAATGTAACACGAACGAGCACGTTGTCGTAAACCTGTGATTTGAATTACAGATGGCGCTATCGTCGACGCTGATGTTATAGGAAATAAATCAAAACTTTCTGAACCAATCAGAATCAAGAATTTCAGAGCGTGGTAGTATAATTGCTTATATTTTGCTGTCCTTTGGATTAAACTCTTCACACACTTACTTACAGACCTTTTATTACAAATGGTCATTATGGGGACAATAATGACTGCTTATTATGTACTATGTAGGGAGGTGTACGACAAACAAGTCGGTTATCCTTCAGCCCAAGGCGTCAACAAGCAATTATTATATAGTTGTGGCTTATCCTGTCATCCCCTTGAGGAAAAGCATCCTCGTATTTGACACCCCCACTGTTCCATAGCTGCACACATGACGCACTTTAGGTGTCAGAAAGGAATGCTCCTTTATTTCCTACCAGTGTCGCTTCTCCCGTGGCTGAATGTATGTGTTTTGTTGGGGGTAAAGCTGTAATGAGGGGGTTAGTCAGCCTGCTAACCACAGCTTGGCCGGTGCCCTTTAGCTGCTCTGATGAATGGACTGGTGCATTGTAAATCAGCCAGTGGGGGAAGAGACGCTGGATTCCTCACGCCGCTGATGTCACTGCCATCGTGCCTGAAACAGATCCAGACTTGAACACCTCAGTTGCAGACAGATGTTCAGCCTCAGAGATTTTCTTTCTCTTCCCCCTCTGTAGATTTCTCTCTCATGGCCATGATCACAATCACCCAAGAACTTTTTTAGATCTTGTGGTGGACGGGGGGGAAAAACCTACTTTATTTTCACTTTTACTTCAGCTCATATTTAGCTGTATGACTCATTCTCTGTATTTGTAATGATTCTACTGTTTCATTAAGCTTTGAATACCAGTTTTGTACACTTTTCTTTCTTTTAATATCACAAAATAGTTGTGTTTTATTTTTTTTTTTTTTGACATTATTCGAAATATTCCAAGCACTATTTATTATATCACTGACTCATGATGAAAAAGGTGATCCAAGATGATTAACGTTTGGTTTGGGAAATAGAAAATATGTTTATTTAAGAGCCTGAAAAAAAACAAGTTTACCCTTTCTATAAAATAGGCCATATGAGATTAGATAATGAGTCTTTATTGGTCACGTATACATTACAGCACAGTGAAAACTTTTTCTTCGCATACCCGGCATTTTAGGAAGTTGGGGTCAGAGCACAGGGTCAGCCATGATACAGCGCCCCTGGAGCAAAGAGGGTTAAGGGCCTTGCTCAAGGGCCCAACAGTGGCATCTTGGCAGTGCTGGGGCTTGAACCCCCAACCTTCTGATAAGTAACCCAGAGCCTTAACCGCCAAGCCACCGCTGCCCACATATACAACCTGTGAAGCCATTTATAACATAGCATTTATAAGGCACTATGACAGCATATCAGGTCTGCAATGCACACAACTAACCAGTACACCTTTTTATCCCTTTCATTTCTCAAAAAAAATTCCCATTATTTGAAATTTTCCAAGCACTATTTTTGCACCAGAAGTGGTGCTATATTCCTTCACGCTTCACATTTTCTGCAAATTCTAACAATCCATGTCAAATGTATTTTGTTATCGGTGCCCTGAATGAAGCATATCACTGGCTTGTGATGAAAAAATATGATACAACATACAAAAAAAAAAAAAAAAAAAAAAAAACAGAAAAAAAAACAGGAACAGCAAAGCAGATTATCATAGGCTTGAGAAAAAAAAAAAAAAAAAAAATTAGAACATCATATGTATAATAAACTGTGAATACATACAGTATATTCATAACATGTTATGATGTATTTATAAGCCATTTTGCACACTGTTATAATTGCTTAGGAAAATGCATTAAACTTTATAGCAATGCTAATAATGCATTATAAGCTGTTAACAGTAAGAGATCATATCAGCCAATAACAAAGAACCTCAGATTGCGTAATGCATTATGTTATAAACCCCTTGAGACCTGCCATGATTTTATTATTAAGTATTTTTAACATTTCATTTATGACTGTAGATTACTGTCAGATATATAATATCATAACCTTATTACAATACCTTATAAGCTGTATCCGTGAGCCATAATTCTCTACGAAAAGTGAGGTTGAGTTTGTCTGATATTCGTCATATTCGTCATTGTGTTCCAAACACCATGTATAATACATTACGTTAAGAATTCATCATGGATGCATTATAACATGTTATTAATGTGTTCATAGTTCAATATACAACAGATGTGGCCTTCATAAAAAGTGTTAACAAAATATCCAGTAACACTTAATGGTGGTGCTCATGGGGCTACATGACAACTACATAAACATTTATTAAAGTCTTATTCCAACAAGTGTTAGCTTTTTGTCAGGTTGGCATAACACCTGAGCCAAGTGACAGGATTTTGTTGACATAAGGTTGTGTTTATAAGCTGATTAACACTAGAACGTCATGATAACTGAGTATGTAGCTCAGTGAACCTCTTATGTCATGCGATGGTGACGTGACATAGTTTGACGGTGTGGTGATGTGACACAGTGAGGGTAATGTAACGCGATGTAAAAATGTCATGTAGCACTTGGTGGTAACATCAACATGAAAACCTGCTCTATATTTGCAAATTCCTGCTTATGAATGCTCATGAATATTCATAGCAATGCCATTATACTGTAACAAGTTTGAGCAAGTTTGGCTTTAAAATGTTGTATAATTATCATCATTATGTGCCTCTGATGTAACAGAATCACACTGAGCTGCAAAGTCAGTCATCGTGAATCAGTTGGCGTGTAGACTCATAACACCACATTATGTCAAGTAAGCTCAGTTGATTCAGATGTTAAGTGAACTGTACATTAGAATTGTCAAATAAAGACTTTATAGCAGATGACGTGTGTGTTGGAATAAGCATAAATGCTTATGCAGTTTTATGCCAGTTGTTATAAAAGGCTTACAGAGGTGTCTTATAGCCTTATGAATGTCACCCTTAATGATACCTGACCTAGGGTTCCTCTAAAGTGTTGGTTCTCGAAGTGGATCCATGAAGCAGAGCTAGTAAGTCTGTTTTTATTTTCATTAAATGGGTTTAATCCAAACCTCAATAACCCAAAAAGAAGGAAGGCTGTAAATAATGAGAAGCTAATTTGTTTATCACCAGACATTTCAGTAACAAAAAGCTCCATGGCTCCAATAAATAGACAAAAATATTTAAATTTAATGGGCCTAATATTTAAATATTTGGTTTATGTTTGGGCGACATCTGTGAAAATTAGCACACCTAATTAAGCCAATTAGCAAGGTCTTCATGGACTGAATTTGGTGTGTGAAGTGCACCGCTGCTCTACAGACTTTGTTGGTAAAGTACCTTACCTCTAGATACATTAAAAAGAAGTTACAGAGGAATATTCTCTTATAGTCTCTTTTATACAGATTTGTCTTGGTTTTTGTTTATTGCAGGCAAACCTCCACTGAGAGTTTCACATTTTGAGGACCGGCATCATCCAGATGTTTAAACATGCTAAACACACCAGGACTTGGCTTCCGACTAAGATTCTTCTGGATATACCTTGTGACTAGTGCTGGACTATAGAACGAGTCATGGAGGCTCTGTCCATGGTCGAGCAGGAGGGACAACCAAACTCATCAAAGACACCACTCACTACAATGACCTTTTCAGTACAGAAGGCTGAGATGGACATGAATGGGGATGAGCCTTTGAGGAACACTGATGTTAATGCGGTGTCTCAGGAGAATGAGATTTGTGGCAAGAAATGGTTCTGCCAATCCGCAGAGATTAAACGATGTTCCATGTTAAACCAAAACAGCGGTATTGTTTATTCTCTTCCGCCAGAACAAATCTGTGCTTCACAAGATAACACTGTGAAAATGGGATCTACTCCAGATCTTCCCAAGCCAACATGGGATTATGAAACTGGAAAGTCTGTAATCGAGAACGCATTTGAAAGCCAAGAAAGATGGAAAGTGGAAAGTAAATCTGAACATGATCTAAATGGATGCTACCAGTGTAGATATCCATCACCAGAGGACAACCACAACCCGTTTGCATCAGATGTTCAAATAGTAAACAGCCATGATGTAGATACAGTAGCGCCATCCAAAGATGTCACAACCTCCAAGTTACACCGCACTTCCCCCTGCCCTCACCACAAGAGCTCCACCACATCTGCCAAACCCCTTCCTGTTCCTCCCTCATCCAATGGAGGAGCTGAACGTCCCCGAATCATCAAACACAAGCCCAGTTCTATCACGTTTGCAGATTATGACTGTACATCAGGCCTCAACCAAGGGGTTCATGAGAGCTCTGATTGTGGTGAGTCTTCCTCTGAGGAGGATGATGACGATGATGTCTTTACAGAGATGACTCAGATCAGGGAGATCCTTCCTGGCTGTAGACACAGGAGAATTGTACGTAGGAAAGGAACTGTTGGAGGAGGAGGAGAACAACATAATGGAGATGGAGACCTGGACTCCGATGTCAGGCTCAGTACCTCCACTGGCTATGAGGCTGAAGAGGAGAACAGTAGCAGGGAGGTAAATGGAATGATTAATCTATCATGTATGGCAGTGGTCACCAACACTCTTCCTGGAGATCTACCTTCCTGCATGTTTCATCTCCAACCAAAATCTAACACACCTGTTTTAGTTGATCAAGACCTACTTAAGGCAATGATTAGATGGTCAGGTGGGCACGATTATGGTTGGAGCTAAAGTCTTCATGAAGGTAGATCTCCATGAACAGGGTTGGTGACCACTGATGTATGGGATTATTACTATTTACTGCATGGCCCAGGATGTTGATTAGCATTTTTCTTTTAAATGTATATCAGTTCCATGTACAGTTGGATGCTCTACAAGACTTCTAAGGCCTTTACATGCCTCATCGCTATAGTTAGCACAAAGTATGCAACAATAAAAAATATGCAAAACTAATACTTGACTTGTGTTTTAGCTAGATTTTAATGGATTTTTTTTGCAGTCATTTTTATTGTCATTTTACTGCAATTTCACTAACAACTAAAGAGAAATTGTTCTTTCTACAAGTATATTGCTGTTAGCAAAGAGACTGTAGCATGAACTAGCAAGGTAACTAAGCTAGCAAGTTAGTTAAAATGCAGTCTGGAAAACAAAACCCAGATTTACGCACTACTGGTGCGCCTATTTCTATGTACATTATTTCTGTTCTGTGTATATATTGTTATCTGATATGGGTGCTTACTAGCTAAAATTAGCTAGCTAGCTAGCTTGCTGTCACCTGTTCAGTGTGAACCTGGCAAATTACTCATGGTTCTGAAGTGTTTTTTTTTTCTACATGGTAAATTTGTTATTGTTAGCACAATGTATACAGTGTGAGCTAGCATTCACTAGTTAGCTAAACAGAAGCTCCTTTTAAAGGGCAAAGGGTCCTATTTAAACCCTGCCCTGTTTATTATTGTTAGCAAAGAGTCTGCAGTGTGAACTAGCCAGCTTTAACTTTAAAAGGCAGTCTGGAGAACAAAACTCAAACTACTTAATTACTACTAGTGTGCATATTTCCATTATTCATTATCTGTGTTCTCTGTCTATTTTGTCATCCAATTTGTGTGCTTACTAGCAAAAATTAGCCTAGCTATCTTGATGTCATCGGTTCAGTGTTAAGTTGGAAAATAGAACCGGACATGTTTCTGAAGCGTGTTTTTTCTACACAATTCATTTCCTAATGTTAAAAGTGTTCTCCTCTTTTATTATTAGCTAACTAGTTTAATCTCAAGCTCATTTTAAAAAGTAGAAGCTTCTTTCTGATTTATTATTGTTAGCAAAGAGTCTGTACTATGAACTAGCCAGCTAGCAATATCCATTATCCATTACCTGTGTTCTCTGTATGTTTTGCTATTTAAATTGAGCACTAGCTAGATTACATCAGCCTAGCTAGCTTGCTGACAAATTACACTGGACATGATTTTTGAAGCTTCCTTCTTATTTATAATAATTATATCAGGGTTGACAACTTTGGCTTGAATCAAGTGACCTTTTTTTGCTCTGTGGGAATGAGAATTAGGGGGTAAAATGTGCGCAACGTCATACATCACTTTTTTTCGTTTGACTGTTTCTATTTCTTTCTCACATGCCCTTGTCTTTGCTCTCCAGTGCCGTCACTATTTTTCATGAAAATCCCCATGAAATCAAAATTGAAGTTTTGTGACTTTTAGTATGAACATATTAGCCTTAAGGTTATCTATAAGCCAGTGCGCTCCAAAACGATGACAAAATTCATATTTAGAGGATATATGCATTTAAAATGTACAGTCTCTCTCTACCACCAATACGGATCAACAATTTTGATGACATCATTCTGCACTTCAGCTTCTCATCAGATTTTCTGTCCAATCAAATGCTCTCTAGAATCTGAAGTGTCCCGCCCACAGCATTATAAAAATCCATGGTATTAACTGTACTGTACTGGTCACTTTTGTACAAGCATAATTTCTCTCCCAGTCGATGTTTTATCTGGAACAATGGTGATATCACTTATAACAACAAGTCATTCTACATGGAGAATTGGTTCCAGCGTAACATATTCATTGTAAACTAGTTCATCCACAACAATGGGCAATGATACACTTGTAAACGAAAAAGACTTTAAACAAAATAATTAAGGCTATCCCCAGTGGCATATTAACTTTAACCAAATCTTCAGCTGTAAATATTAATCATTCAACATTACAAAGTCCCCAACTTTGATAAATGGTCTTTCCATTTTTGATAAACCTTTTAATAATAATTTCATAAGAAACTCCATTATTGTCGGATCCAATCCTCCATCTAAATCAAGATGGCTTAAACCTCACCACTTATCATCTGGACATTACCTTACAAATATAAATCTGTTATCTCTACCACTTTTAGGGTTGACATTAAAATGGAGATGACAACAACATGTAACAAAACCTTCAATTTAAAACCATATGATATTTTACTTTGTTTACAAAACCCAAATTTTTCTGAAAAACAAAATGACATCATTATTCTTTTAATTATTTTAGCAAAGTTTTACATTCACAAGACAAGCAGAGCTAAAAACAACAACAACAACAACAACAACAACAACAACAACAAAAAAAACCAAACAATATATTATCTTCTGTAACACTGATCTTAAGGTATACTTTGAAACCCTTTCAAACATGAGAATACAAAACAAGAAACTTATGAAAACGGTAATTATTGGAAAGCTTTTCAAATTCATGTAACTGCCCAAACATTAATATGTTTTTTTCTATCGCTGTTGTTGTTCTTATTTATTTATTTATTTATTTATTTATTTATTTTACATTTAGTTTTCTGAACTATTAAACAACGCAGTTGACTTCATTTTGCATTATATTTGACCATGTTATTGAATTAAATACAATAAAAGGTGAAAAAAGGACGGTTTAGCCCGGGCTGTGAGGTACGCTAAACGCTATTGGCTATTTAAAAGCGGGTAGGGACACTCCCTGACTTCCTGTTTTAGTGGAAATTACGTCAACACATCAAATAACACTGCTCGTTCCAATGCACCTTGCACAGCGCAGGAGAAAATGTGATTGGTTACAGGACTAAGCCAATTCAGACTGGTCCAATCAAGAAGTTGCGGGGCTTCATTGGTCTAATTAAACCCCACACCTTCTCGATACTGACAGAAACAAAATCATATGAGCAGATTTGTGAATATGCTGTATTTTTACGTTGGCTTGATATTTCATTTGGCGTGTGAAGTGTGTGTCTCACGCCAAATGCATGAGAGTTGGCAACTCTGATTATATACACCGGCAATGCCAAAATCCCCACCTACTCACAGGCTAATCAAGAGAACTGACAAATTCTAACACTGTAACGATAGAGACATATCAGATATCAGTGTACAGTCTCCAAAACAAGACCAGACCGGTACACATTTATATTCCATCATTTAGTAAGCTTTTTTGCTGAAGGCTATTTAACTACACATTAATATCTCGATAGAGTACCTATGATGTAAACACAACCTCAGTCTCTGTTGTAAAGGAATTCAGTAACTGTGTTCCTCATCTGCTTCGTCTCTTTCTGTCAAAGCAGATGACTGTATTGAGCAGTGAACTACGCCTTCCACTACTTAATCCCTTAAGCTGCACCAGGTCCAGGAAGATTTGTGTCTTTTTCCCAAACCCTTTCCCTGACCCGATGATTAGCAATCTGTGACCTTGTTCTGCTCATTTTTACTGTAGTGTTTTAATGAATAGTCGGGCATGTATGTACGGTTTAGGGAGGAATCTTGTTTAAAACAAAATACAGATAAGGTCCCCAGCCAGAAAGCAGAAATGAGGTCAGACAAGCAGATTCCAAGTAGCACATATTTTCTTTATGGACACAGGTTATATAAGGACATCATTGATTCTCTTTGATTCTGTGTTTAAAATGGAGTTCATGAGTAACACAGATGAATGTCGAGGCTGTAACTGTGATCGATGTGCTGGGTGTTAAAAAAAAAAAATAAAAGTCAATTAAAATGTCTTTTACCAGGAATAAAATACTGATGCGTTGATATTCTAGCGCGCTAATTTGGCTCTATTTATGAATTATTATATTGTACTAAATCAACTAAGAAACTGATGCTCATTATCTAATTTTTATATTCAGTTATATAATTTACTTTTTCTCAGAGTTCATAGTTGAGTTAAATATAAATTAATCCAAACCTTCTGACCAATCAAAATTGAGCATTCAGGGGCACTGTGGTATACATTCTGTATGATATATTATAATATACTCTTTGGCCATTTTGGGGGTTTTTTTGTGATAATGAAGGAACATCTGTGAAATGACATGTTGGTATAAATTGCATTTTAATGTTTAATGTCATCGTTTTGCCTGAGGGTATACAAACTTTTGCTCTTGACACTATAAGGGCAATCAAAGCAACTTAATGGATCATGTTATTATTTGACATTTGCCTGCATGGCACAGTGTTCTATCAGTCCATAATTTTTTATAAAAGAACTCCATCAGTTTCGATTTTCTGCTTCATTTCTTTCCACTGAATGGCTGTGATGGTCCAAAACATCTTTGCAATGATCCACAATTTTTTTTAGTCTTAAAGCAAGTACAAAGTGGACAATGCAAACTCTTATTTCACTCACAGTGCACAATGCAGTGCGAACACTGAAAAAAAAAAAATTATAGACGCTATTCATCTGGGTGTTTTTCAAATCTTTTTTATTTTGTGTACGACGCCCAGTCCTGCTTTGTTCCGCACATGCTGTACTCTCTACTGCTGCTCTTTCTTTGCTCATACCTGTTTTAAAAATGTGTGAAAGAATGGCATACCTTCCACAAACACGTTGACCTTGCCTTGTTTGCACCTACTCCAGACATTCCAGTGCGAATCACTGAGTACTGACTCTTTGTTAGAAGGGAGCTTGAATGTAAAGGATATGTTGTGTAACCGTTTGACTGACTGATGCTGGGTTTCTCAATGGTACTATTGTTGGTGTTGGTATTAAGTTATGTATGAAATGTGGAGAAATCAGGGTTTCACAGAAGTCAGGGTTAAAAGGTTTCACCATGTAGTTCTGTGTGATCACCATTTGAGGGTGCCATTCTCAAACAGTAGGAATTGAAAACAATATCCTTTGAGAGATAAGGATATCTATATCAAATCAGCTGATAATAACATAAAGACCCATTTTCACCCTTGATGTTTCTAATCGAGTAGAATTAAAATGCCTGACCCGGATGGCGCTCTTTGCGAAGCATCCTGAATGACTTCATCTCCTTCAAATCTTCCATGACCCAGATCTGATGCATTTAATCAAGCACGTAATGGCTGGTGGCCTCTTTTTGGTGCATCTTCCTACCTCTACACAGCGTCCTGACACTCTCAGTGGGTGGTATGGCCATGGCTGGCAGCCCAGACCATTGCCACAACCGGCCACTTAACTCCTCATTTACATGTCAAAGCACCAGCAGTGCGGTTTCCAATGTGGCTAATTTGCAGTGATACAGTTATGGCCCTCACTCATTCTGTCCTCTTCTGAAGATAACAATGATGACTTGATCTGGAGGGTTGACTCATGCCAACCCTGTTGCCATGGCGAGTGTGTGTTTCACGATCGACAAGCCTGAATAGGGGGTTGAAATGAATCGAGGCTACTGTCTCAACTCCGAGGATGAAGCAATGCTAAAATTCCGGTCATTCCGTACAAGAAACGGACAGATTCCGAGAAACGCTTTGTGTGGCTTTTGTACTGTTTCTCTATTTGCCTTCAGTTTGTGGAACAGCTTGACAGTGTGCTTAATGATTGCTTTGTATTAGAACCACCCAGGTTACACGTTTCATATGATTTATAAAATTGGTGGTTTTTGTTTTGTTTGTAGAGAAATCTGATTGGCCGAGTCATGGTCGAAACTGTTCTGTCCAAAATCTTCGACTGTGACCGCATCGCAATAAGTGGATTCTGTATTAATGCGCTTTTATTGTTTTAAAACAATAAAACTGTTACAATGTCCATGGAATACCCTAATCTTTGTCGACGTTTCTTCACACCAAAGCTTAATGTTAACAGACTTCATTGCGTAACTGAAGAATCGTTTATTGGAAATATTATTAACAATAAATTAAATTACTTATTAAAGACCGTATTTGATCATATTCCTTTTGGTGACGTCTTTCTTTGCTTCATGTCGTCCCTATAACACCGTTACCTGTGATAAGATCACCGCAATTCAAGGCCTCTTGTGGCTTATTGCGTTTTTATAAAACTGATTTGGTAGAATTCAAAAGAGCAAGGCATGATGCGGTTGAGATTTGGTCAATTTTATACCAGTTAAGTCAAGAAATGGTTCAAACATGAACCCAGTCCCTAAACATGATCTTAACTATTGTATCCTTTGTACAACTTGAGTCATGTGATTTGGTGTGAATTGTATTTATTGCTAGAAAACAGCAAACAACACTCCTTCATTCTTAAAAAATGACATTAATTACGATTCCATCAAATGTCCATGTGAGATTAACCAGGCGCCCCAAGATTTAGCCACTATAAACACGTCTGTTCTTTTGTCTAAGTCAAGGGCTTGTTGGTTAGTCTCATAGAACTAAGACAGAGTGACGCTAACTTCTTGACAGAGGTCAACTCGAACTTACCCTCACCAGCTTTGACCCCAGACCACCCTGTTTCTCAAAGATCAGTCTGGGATTTCGCCAGATTTTGGTCATTCCTGCTAGTATTAGCTTGAGCAAGCCACTTTCGCCTGCTGAAGGTCAGGCATCTGACCCTTGAAGAGAGCCTGCTCCCTGTTCAGTATGCCAGATCAGATTCTCATGGCCACACAACAAGCATGGCTCCTGTCTTCTATTAGTTATTAAGAGTCGCAGATAGTGCTAAAAACATGCATCAGCGTTGAAGGAATCCCAGAGAGCCTGTAACTGAGATGTTGTTTCCTCTCATTGAAGTGAAATTAGATTTCCATAACCGTCGACGTGAGATTTTTGCAACCTTTTATGGCATTTTATGTACAATTATAGTTGCCACAAGATCAAAACGAGTCAAAGTAAGTGAGTGTTTAACCGTCACCCACCTCTCCCCCATGTCCTCTCAAAAGGAAGCCCTGTGTTTGGGGCCTAATTGGTTATGCCTCTTACCATTGCCACATTCCATGGGAATTTACAGGACTTGTAGTCTCAGGATCTTGACCAAGCCTTGTAGCTCAGCTGCCTCTGACAAACGCATTCCACTTTGGCATGACACCCATCAAAAGCATGATTGTGTATAGATGAGAGCAAGCATTGATGGGCGGAGAGCGCTTTGCCCCAGGGCTCACATAAGCATGCTCACCCCCCCACCCCCAAACAAATTCCAGGAAATGCTCAAACATCCCTACTTGTAGTATGTCCTTGGCACTAGAACTATTGTGCGATCTTCCTTATTGTGAGATATTTCATCTTCTTTCCTCCTTGCTTGAAAAGAGAAGGGGTCAGCCATGTTGATTTATCGCTTGGTGACTGAAGTAGCTGTCTCTAATTTATAGCCGTGGACTCCCCAAACACAAGCGATGTCTCTGTGCTCGATGGGGGTAGTCTATTTATACCCTTGTCTGCGGGTGTCTGGAGAGTAGTGAAAGTAGTCAGGGGAGGAATGCCAACAGGCTATATGTGGGCCACATGGCAGTCAGCAACTCGCTGTTTGTTTTGGTTTGATCACATTTCTCTACAGTGTTACCTCTTACATCTACACGGCTAATCTAAGATTCAAAACTTTGTTCTTGGCAAGGGCATGAAAAGAAAGTTGAAAGACTCCCTTGAACACCCCAAGCAATAAAAGGACACTCTTTTAATATGGTTTTCCATCGTAAGGATTAGGATTAACCAGTAAAAGTATTCCATACTTCCTTCTGCCTTCAGGAGTCTCCGCTCGTCCTGCTGTCTCCCTGGTCTGAATCCATGAACCAACTCATGAAGAGACTGGACCAGCTCAATCTGGACATTGAGGAAGCCCTGAGCACTGGCTCCTCCCCCTCGGACACACCCTGCACTACAAGGAGGCAGCCAATCAATGCAAAAGCTTTCCACCAGGTTAGCAACCGTTAAACTATCTTTAACTTTTTGTCTTCATATAAGACCACTGCGCAGAGATTTATATTGTTTTGGAAAGATTCACGGAAATGTATTTGTGTCAAGGGGTTTATGGGAAAAACCTAGCTCTCCCTTTCTCGCAGAGGAGAACAGCCAACATACACACCTTCAAAAACTCAGCTATGCATTTCGTGATGCCCAGTTTTTAACACAAAACCATTATAAGCATTATCAAACCATTACAAAAACAATGAACACTAATTCCTGGAAAGAGATTGGGGAAAACCTTGGGGAAACATAATGCATGATAAACCTTGGGGGAATGCTACACAAGATAAACATGGTAATAAGCTCTGACAATAATAATAATAATAATAATAATAAAAAAAAACACTTCTTCACATGCAGAAGTATAAAATAAATTCTAATATACAACAATGAATATGAGTGAATGGATTCAATTTGTGATCTTTGCAACATACTATGTGATACTTCAAGCCAGAATTCTGCAGAATCGCAGCGACTCCTGGTCCTCAGTATGATTATTTTGAGACATAAATTGCAGTGCAAATCACATTTTTAAATCATATTAGTGGACAGATGGGGAAGTCCAGAATGAAATGTCTCTAAGCAAGTTTCATATGTTCTTTTTTTTCCAAATCAAGAGCTGCTCCAGTGAAGCAAAATACACCAGTGTGTGTACAGAATCCATTTCCTTTTCCATTTTTCTCTCAAATTGTACACTATATTCAATAACGTCAGTCCCTGTGTTCTGGTTATAAGGATACTCTATCGATTGAGTAATTGCTTCAGTGCATGTTTCAATTATAATCAATCCATATTTGGTTTGAGAGAATTTCTGTGACTTCACATATAAACTTGTCGCTCCATCATTGTCTCAAAAGCGCAGTGAAATCAACGACACATCACCGTTATTAAATCCTCCATCAGCTGTAACACTACAGTATGTGAACGCCGTCCCGTGAAAGAACCGCTGTGAAGGATTGATGCAGCGCTCGAGATCGTCACTATTCTCGCCAAATGTCGCTCACGAAGCCAGTTTCAGGTCACAGGTCACGCTTGCTTGAACTCTAATCGATTACTGGAGTGGTATGAAGCAGAAATCGAGGTGGATTATGCAGCCTTTTCTCAAACAGGTGGCATCATAAAAGCTGTGCATATAATTCAACAGCACAGATACCGACAGACATTTCATACACTTTCGTTTTCAGTATCAGCCCATAGAAATATTTCAGATGCCGAGAAGTGTTATTGATATTCATCCCATGAGACTGTGTCTGGAAGGGACATGACTTTTGATACCAAAGTGTGTCGGATTTCTCAGTTGTGCCATTGCATGTAGACATGGTGTCCATTTTTTTTTTTTTTTTTTTGCAATGCCCTCAGATGACATACTACAGTCTGGTAAAGATTGCACAGGGCCGCAGGGACTGAGACAGAGGTCCATTGTGTTGTCGAGCTTCACCACTGGGAACTTTCAAATCTACTTCTAAAAAAACCCACATTGGAGCTTGTGACACGTCCAGCCCATAAACCAGACTTCAGAAGGAAACAAAAGTGGCTTTTGGTTCCTCATGAGTGTCCGACAAAGCGGCTGTTCTTCAACCAGAGCTCTGTTGGTGTGTTTGTGTCATTCTGTCCACTTGAGATGCTTTGAGCGATACATGTCTCAGAGCCACTCTGACTGGCATTACTAGTTCCCAGCAATCTCAGGTCTATTCTGAGAAAGGTCATATTCACCAACTTTTTTTTTTTTTTTTAATCTATTATCTGTTTTTTTCCCTCTCAATCGAATCCTCAACGTCTTTGGCTCTGGCTCTGGTTTGGATTCTTTCCCTCGTCACTGACCTCTGTTCTGATTTCCTCTTTCCCATTCCGAGCCCTCTCCAGAGTCCATCCTGTCCAAATCGTCTCTGTATGTGGTGACTGTGGTTCTGCTGTCATTACAGAGCACAACAGCGTGGGGAACAGAGGGAAACCAAACCCTGAACAATAACAAGATCGCAAGAGGACCAAGCTGGAAGGAATGCCATGGCCAGGATATCGTCTTACCTAACTCTTCCTCTGTGACCAGGGCACGTCCCAGAAAAACAGAGGTAAGCTGATGATCTCACTTTATTAAGATTTTCCTCTCTTTGTGACCTTTGTAACAGTGCGTAGTCTGAGCAATGTTCTGGGCCTGTCTGATAAAATAATAATATCAGGAAATCGCATGGTGTCGAGGCATTAAAGTATCATCATGTGGTGAATTAAAGCTTGGAAATATTTAGTTAGTGGTCTAACCACAATTTAGCACTAGAGAAGAATTATGAATGCTTGAATATTTTCAAATTCTGCCACACAAAATCAAACACAGTCAATGTAAATACAGGCCCAGGGTCAAAATTAAGTTACGACTAAAAAATAGACATCAGCATGTTGACTTTAATTCGTATCTGTTTTGCTGAAAATACATCAAAATCAATCTATGGCATTTTTGATTCTGAAATGCGGTGTTAGCGTACAGTACTTACTATCTGGATGAGCTAGCGTCTGTTCTATTTTATTTTAGATATTCACGATGTTCTCATTGTCTACGTGATGAGACGCTTAGATTTGAACACATGGTAACAGTTTCTATGGCGCCCATATTTATAATCGATTATAACTGAATATAACTGATCATTTTTTTGTAAGCTGGTAATGATTCTAACTTAATTAATCATAATGAATCATCTTTATCAACTGTAATACACCATAAAGCGTAACGACGTGCTGTAAATAATGTCATGACAACAATCCAAACGTCACTATTTATCAGATAGCATTTGTGCAATATTTATTAACATTTATAAAACATTATAAACATTACCTTACAAGCACTAAATTCCAAATCAATTACAAAAACACATATAGACACATTACTGCATTTTTGAACGCTTATACATTTTTTAAAAATAAAATCCTAATTATGAATAAAACTTTGTAAATAGTGTCTTACAAGCTACACCAATCTTTAATAAGGAATCATTTAATATTCGCATTTGATCTCCTCAGCGTTGAGATGTTTAAATGTTTATCATTTGTTTATGATTGTTAATCAGTATTACAGTTGCTTAATAATCATTCACAGGTCATAATTTAGTCCTAAAGGTTGTTCAGTACAGCACACAGCATTATAACGAATAGTGACACTTTAGTCACAAGAAGATTATAGTTGTCGAGACATTATTTATAGCACATTATTAGAGGCATGATTATCTTTTATTAACATGACAACAAGCAAGTAATAAGTTAAAAGCACAGATATAATGATTTATGAAGCGTTCCAGCGAACAATGAATGAATCCAGATCGACGGTAAACAGACTTATTTGCGAGGGTTGTGTAAAGCCACCAGGGTTTGGATTTTAGAGCGACTCATATGTTTTTCATAGCCACATTTTGGATCCGTGACCTTTTGTCGTTCATGTCCTCATACTGTCGAAGTCCGATGATAAATGAAGGTCTGTTTTCAGAGCTGGAACGTGTAGTAGATTGTTTTACCTCAGTGAAAGGGAATTTTGGAGAGAGAGCATACATAAGTGGATTAATGGCTACTACTGGTCCTTAGCAGCACTATTTTATGTTAAATGTCATTTACAGATGCAGCACAGCTTGTAAATTTCAGCTGGAGGACTGCATGTTATCTGCTTTGAGAGGAAGGAAAGAATGCAGCAGTGGTGAAACATTTAGCCAGCGTCAGGCGAAGCCAAGTCTGTATTTGCAGTTTGCGTTACGCATGTGAACGGATCAAGAATCTGCATTAGAGAGTATTGAAGGCTTTGCCAGATCTGATATTTGCAAGAGCATAGAACATTGCATTTCATGCATGATATGAATTTACTCTTCCTGATTATTGATGTCTATTAAAGTAAAACGTCACTCTGAAACACGTTAAATATGTTTATATTGAAATTTTTGTCATGTATATGTCCTGATTTTGGTGCTAATTTATTGGTTGGTGCTGTATTTTCATTATTCCTGTGAGAAATTAGCACTTGTGTGCCATTCTAATGTCACAGGGGGACATTGTTCTTGCTAATGCAATTAAATAGTGTAAACAGGAATCAGTTTTCACAGTTAGCTGCTAAACAGTGAAAACACTCACCATTTCCCAGCGACCTTCAATGTCGGGAAATCCAGCGAAGCAGTAGTAGAGACCTTGGAGCAAACACTGGACTTAAAGTTCCAGAAAGCAATTTAGCTAAATAACATAGAGTGCTGTGAAAAAAGTATTTGATTTCTTCTGTTTTTGTGTATATCTCATACTAAATAGTTTGAGAAATTAAAAACAAAATCTAAGCTTAAACAAAGGCAACCTGAGTAAACACAAAATACAGTTTTGAAACGATTAGTTATGAAAAGTTATTTATTGAAGCAAAAAAAAAGAAAAAAAGTTATCTTATTACTGCCAGCCCTGTGAAATTAAATCAACACTTAAATAGAACCTTTTCAACAGCATGTTGTTTAAAAGGTCTTACCCAGTAACACACACCAGAATTGATTGAAAAAGAAGTTGATTGAAATACATCAGTCTGGGAAGGGTTACAAAAATATTTCAAAGGCTCTGGGACTCCAAAGAACTACAGTGGGAGCCATTATCTCCGAATGGAAAAACTCGTCACAGTAGTGAACCTTCCCAGAAGTAGCCGACCTTCCAAAATTCCTCCAAGAGCACAGCAACGACTCATCCAGGAAGTCACAAAAGAGCCAAGGATAACATCAAAGGAACTACAGGCCTCTCTTGCATCAATAAAGGTCACTGTTCATGACTCCACTATCAGAATGACACTGGGTAAAAATGGCCTCCATGGAAGAGTGGTGAGGTGAAAACCACTGCTAACCCAGAAGAACGTTAAGGCTCGTCTGAATTTTGCCAAAACACACCTTGATGATCCTCAAACCTTTTGGGAATGTCCTGAGGATTGATGAGTATAAAGTGGAACTGTTTGGAAGACAGGTATCCCTTTACATCTGGTCTAAACCAAACACCGAATTCCACAAAAAGAACATCGTATCTATAGTCAAGCATGGTGGAGGTAGTGTGATGGTGTGGGGATGCTTTGCTGCTTCAGGGCCTGGGCAACTTGTAATAACTGAGGGAAACATGAATTCTGCTCTCTACCAGAAAATCCTAAAGGAGAATGTCCGGTCTTCAGTCCGTAAGTTGAAACTCAAGCACAACTGGATTATGCAGCATAGGAGTAAATCCTAGTCCTAGAAGTAAGTGAAAGACTGATTTCTATTAAAGATCTAAAACTTTTTAG
>JANDJT010000071.1:3177287-3187287 GCA_024331685.1 Stegophilus panzeri | reverse complement strand
TTTCTAATAGAGATGTATTTATAATAGAGACAATGGACAAGGTAGTTTTTTGTGTGTGTGTGTGTTTTTTTTTAAATTTAACTTGGGCAATGGCATCTGTTTGTATCCACACTCAGATTTCCAGTTGCATTTGTCTGGAGCTTAGTTTGTCATGGTCCTTTTTTCACTTTGCTCTCAGATTATCTCAGGACTTTGTTAGTGTCTCTCATCAGGTAAGGGATGTTCTCTGCAGTCTTGCACACTTAGACCAAGAGGTTACGTCTCACCAAGCTGTCACCAGCTTGAGGAGGTTTTAACGAGCGTAGGATTGCTGTCTACGGTTGTGGCACCAAAGTGGACCACACTCTGTCTGTCCCCAGCACTTCCTCCTTGGCATCTCCATGCACTTGGAACATTTTAGTCATTCAGTCCATTTAAAATGTCTGGTAGTAGTAAGTCAGTGTCACTGGACTGTTCCACTGTGCCACATTTTCAAGATCTTCCTGATTACCCTGATTTACTTCTACTAGACATTTTAATTACTGGATGTCTGGAAAACTGGATAACTATCCAGTTTGTGTGTCTGAAACAATCCTTAGTTTACTTCCCTTGTTTTCTTATCTGAATTACTCAGTCAGTTTGATGTTTGCATTTGTTATTGGGAACTCCAATAGCCAGGCATTTGATTCTTCACTATTTGTCTACATTATGTTGAAATCCAAGAGTTCAAGACCAACAGCTGGTCCGTATCAGACTGTACAGAGTGTGTATGTTAGTTCTCAGTCCACCTGCAGGTGTGTAGGATGGGATAAGTGCGGAGAGGAAAGCAGCTCAGCTGGATGGAGATAGATTACAGAGCTGAGAGCAGCTCAGGAGGCCAGGATTTGTTCTGCTCCAGCAGAAGTTAAGCTTCAGTGCTGGCCATGGGGTCAACAGCGCTCCTGCAAAGTGACAAAACACTGCTGGGTGGAGAGGTCAACCTGCTGGACTTTCTCATATTTTCTCTCATTACTGTATTTCATTCTCTGTTTTTTTTTTTTTTGTTTTTTTTTTTCCACTACCTTTTTTCAGTCTTGTATGATTTTTCACAAGACTTTTTAGTTTTCTCTGCAGCTTTTATGGGAATTTTATTCCACGGTTTCTTATTCTTATTCAACTTATGGATTTTCCTTATGATCGTGCACAGTAACTGAATACTCATTCACTTTTCAACCTGATCTCCGTTTACTGCGTACAATCAAGTCACACAAACAGCTCCCTTCTCTTGATCTTCTGCCTCCATTGGTACGGTGAAGACAAACCTCACATCTTCATTTCATCTGCATTAACGATAATAATAAAGCTCAACTAGCCATACTAGCTAAGACTGATAACAGTGTTGTAATGGTTACCACTTACAGTGACTTTGTCATTTTCCTAGAAGTCTAAGAGCAGCTGCTCCATTCAGTCAATGCATTTTTAATACATTTTTCCTCTGAATGAATGAATTATCCAGATTAAAAGTTAATTGTCATGTAACAGTAGGTGAGTCGGATACAAGTACAAATTAAAGTTTAACGAAACCAACAAAACATAAAACAAGAACTATGAACATGTGGCAGATAGACAAGGACTAAGGAACATAACCATGAGACAGTAACAAAAGACAGGAAAGCATAACGTGACACAGAAAGACAAACGCAAGACGACCGGTGCGGTGCAAAACGTGACTTATATACAAGTGTTCATTAAAACCCAAACGTGAATCAGGTGCAGACTGTCATGTGACGTGGTGCAGTGGCTGATAGGAATTGTAGTTTCGGGTTAGTTCCGGTACATCCATGATGTTAATTTACAGACAGATTTAACGAAAGAATTCATGAATGAGTTTTACGAAAATATAGGAATATAGAACGTATATAATGCTAAAATAAGCTTTGTACAGTATTCCCGTTCTGTACTTTGCACAAGAGACATACAGAGATTGTCAGAATATTGGACTTTCTTGTGGTACGTTAAGTATCTGTGCTTGTTTTGGTGTTATAGTGGTTTAGTTTTCCAAGGCAGGCCAGCACTGGAGCGTTCTGTGTCAGTAGTGTGTATAAACATTTTGTGTAAATGATATGTGTCACCCATCCTGTGTAGGCATGTTGATTATGAAGTCATACAGAAGAAACAGATTCCCTCCTCATCTTTTGACTTGGACCGTCACCTATATGTACAGTGGAATTCTTGGAAGTGTTTGTTCAAACACACACCGGATAAATGAGTAGTGTTGAGTGTTGACAGACAAAGAGTGATGTTTCATCTACATGAGCATGTGCATGCTTAGGACCGAATCCGTGACACAATATGTCGAGGATCTGGATCTCTTATGATGCATACACTCATATATGTACATAAAGAATGACATGCATACTGTACACACATGGTTTAGTGCTATGCGATCCTGTCATGGCCATCAAGTGGGCTGGCACAGAGCCTAAAACCTGTCCTAAATAAGGTAATCTCTTAGCCTGCTAACTGATTGAATGTGTAACCTGAGGTCATCAAACAGGCAGCATATAGGCACAGGCTGTTCAACTCCACAAACACAGATCTCTCCTAGTTGATTTCACCTGCAGAGGACTGTGACAGTGAAAGATTCAGGTTTCTGCAGAAGTGCTTATCCACACGTCTTCCCCAGGTCGTCTCTGTCATAACATATCCGAGGCTCTGCACTGGGCTCAGCACTTGACTGCATTCTATTCATGTCCTCTGGGTGGTTGGTTCAGAAAGCTACCTCTTTCCCAGCTGTCTAGAAAGTGTAGTATGATAGATGGAGCTTCGACTAATAGCCTCAGCAAACCTTCCATCAAAGTAGCTCCAGTAGCCCCTTAAATTTATAACCAGACCAAAATGTTGCAGCAGCTAAATATAGAGCTGTGCTCACATGAGTTTCATGCAGGAGGAGATGAAGAATTGTTTTGCTTGTTTTACTGGACCGCATCTGAGTTGGTTGAGGCCTCTGGGTGCCTGGTAGTGATATGTCGTTCATGAACGACTCGTTCATTTTGAACGAATCTTTAATATGACTCGGGAACAACGAGTTGTCTCAGAGAGTGAATCGTTCATTCGTTCATGCGCTGCAACATCCCCATAGGTTCTGTACAGGAAACAGAAATGATTAGTTCACCTCTCGGGTCGTCAGGTTCTAGTTGTTCATTCTTGCGGTGACCGCCGCATGGGCAATGCACCACACAATACCAGAAACAGAACTGATTAATTCACGTCTTGAGTCTTTGGGTTCGAGTTGTTCGATCTTCTGGTGACCGCCACATGGACAATGCACCATGCAATACCAGAAACAGAAATTATTAGTTCATCTGTCGAGTCTTCTGGTTCGAGTCTTTCGTTCATCACTTCACAGCCCCACTTCATTCAGCCTATGGGGCGGTCACGGGATGAACGAATGACTCGAATCCGAAGACTCGAGAGGTGAACTAATCATTTCTGTTTCCAGGGAACAGGCGTGACAAATGTGACTATTCGGATCGGGAGATGAACTAACAGACCGCATAGCCTGAAGACCCAGCTAAGCAATTAATTAATCTGCTGAAATGAACGAAATGACTCGAAAAAAGATTCGTTCGTTTTGCTGAACGAGATTCAAAGATCCGAGTCAGTAAAATGACCCGAACTTCCCATCACTAGTGCCTGGGCCTTTTGGTCTTCATGTTTTTTTCTGCCTTCCATTTCTTTCTCTCTTACACGACCAATTCTGTCTGCATTGTCTTTCCCTTTACACTTTTGTTTTACTGTTTTTAAAAAAAATGACCATTCTGCCTTCTCTTGTACACTGTAGGCAGTAGTGGGCAGCTACTTGCTCAGGACAAAGAAAGTAAAATGGGAAGGTACAACTTGCTTGGTCACTGTGTGACACATTTACTGCGATCATTCATTCATTTTCAGTAAGATAATGACTGCGGAAGCAGGTGGGATTAGTCAACCTTTCTGTAGGAGTGGGTGGGATTGTTCAAACTTTCTCCAGGAGTCAGTTACACTGATCAAAATTTCTTTAGGAGTGAGTGGGATTGCTCAAACATTCTGCTGGAGCATATGGAATTGGTCAAACTTTCTGCAGGAGTGTTTGGGATTGGTCAAACCTTCTGTACGTATAAGTGGGATTGGTCAGACTTTCTGCGGTAGTGAGTTAAATTGGTCAAACGTTCTGCAGGAGCAGAGAGGATTGGTCCAAAAAAATGTCTGTGGGAGTGGGAGGAATTGGTCAAACTTTCTGCTAGAGTGGGTGGGATTTGTCAACCTTTCTCCAGGAGTTGGTGAAATTATTCAAACATTCTGCAGGAGTGGGTGGAATTTGTCAAACAGGAGCTCGGGAATTGGTTAGTCCTTCTGCTGGACCATGTGGGACTGGTCAAAGTTTGGGAAAAAGTAGGATTTTATTTCAAACTTTCTCCTGGAGTGGGTGGGGTTGTTGAAATTTTGTGTGGATGTGGGCAGGATTGGCCAAACTCTCTGTGGGAGCAGGCGGAATTGGTCAAAATTCCTTTGGGCAAGATTGGTCAGACTTTCTTTGGAGTGGGTGGGGTGGGATAAAAAAAAAAACCCAGTCCTTCACACACCTCTAGTGTGAGAATTTCCAAATATTATGATATTCTGAAGCTCCATTAAACATTGCCTTTATCTGGGTTAAGGATCAGTACAAACAGCCTGGACTGAGATGACAAACTGCAGGAGGGGGCCTCAGAACACCTTCCCTGTGATTCAAGTTATATCATCTCAGGAATTTATTCATGGATCTCTGGTGTGGTTGGGGATAGACAAGCTGGCCAAATATAACAATACTAAGCGAATTGTATGGGGAATTCCACACATAAAAAATGTTTCATGGGCCATGGGGACTAAGAGCAGAGAGAAAGTAAAAGTGAAAGCAGAGATATAGTAGAAGGCCATATCAGTGTTTTGATGTTCATACACAAATCCAGCTCAACTGAACAGTCAAGTGCAGTTTTGCACACCCTTTGGACAAGAAAGCATTTCATTGGTTAGGATTTATCTCAAGTAACAAACCTTTCTTCTGATTTTTGTCAACAATTCTTTTGATTCTTTCAGCCATATTTCACGTGAAGTTTATTGGTTTGTTTTTCTTTTTTTTCAAGAAAATGTAAAAGTAGGCACATGCACCAAAAATCCACAGGGAATGCTAACTTTTGCACTCAATTGTATGCACACTATAGCAGTTTATATTGGCAGGTCTGGCAGATGATATTCTAGTAGGAATTCTTGCCATTATTATGATTGTTCCTTACCCATCTGCCTCTCTTTCCTGCTGGATCGATTGCTCATGCTTATCCTAAACAAACTTGTCTGCACTACACCGTACACGTCAGGGATTTGTTTTCACAAAATTTCATTTTTTCATTTTGTCACATCACCTGAAACAAAAGTGGGTTGAACTAACTCCATCAATAAAAAAAGTTCTTTTTAAAGTGAAAACATCAAAACATTGAGATGTTTTTTTTTTTTTTTTTTTTTTTTAGGTGTGAATGCAGGACATTCCTCTGCGCATGACTTGTACGTAAATATGTGCATGTGCTGCTATAGGGTTACAAATCCTACAGGAATTTGATAGTCGAGTAAAGGGATAAAAAAATTTCAGGTTGCGGGTGAAAAACAGGACTCTTGTGGATTAGAAACACAACCCCGTCTCTAAACAAGTAGCGCTTGCCGTCTGGGCTGGACCAAGCGCGCGTTAAATCATGCACGCCCAGGGTCAGCTCACTGATCTACAGCTCTGTGGGAGAAAGTGGTCAGGTGATAGCTCGGTTCATGGGTGGGGGGGAGTGTTATTAATACGTGTTAAAATGTTCAGCTCATGGAGCCGAGAAGAATTTGCAAAGGCAGACAGACAGACTGAGTCTGGTCTGATCGACTTTTAGACCCCTTAAAGTGGAGCTCGGCTTTGATGGAGCACAACTCCTACTATGTCTGTGCTTCGATTTATGCTGTATGGGATAACCAGAGGATAGTGTAATCTCTATACATTTAACGCCAAAACTGAGAAATAATGCTTATTAAAATGATAGGCTTTTAATAGGTTATAGTTGGGTAAAGTAAGCCTTTTCTACATTTCTATATCAGTGTTAAGAACACCATATTATAATGAATAAGTTGAAAAGTTCTGTTTAAGGATGTAAGTTGTTCTAATTACAATATGAAACCGAAATAAGAGTGAAACCCATGTTTGTCCATAAGCTACGCAGGTGTGTGTAGGCGTGTGGTGAGTATCTAATAAGAAATCTAGCTTGCTGTGGTAATATGTAAAAAAATAAAATAAATAATAATTTAAAGAAACTTTTAATCATTTTGAGATAATGAAACATAATCTTCGTAAACATTCTCATTATTAAAACTTAGTAAATAATAGACTTTTGTCCTTAACTGGCAGAAAGAGATTTCTGCTGATTTAATACCTGCTCTTCAGTTTATTAATTTGCACTTACGATCACAGGCAAGAAATCACATTCCTGCTCTTAACTTTTTCCCCCAGCGATTTTCTCCCTAATTTATTATTTATTGGCCAATTCCCACCCAATAATCAGCTCTCTCCTATCACGCAACTGCTACCAACCGGGGAGGGTGACGTCTATCACAGCGTTCCTCCAAGACACGCGAAGCCGACCAGCTGCATCTTTTTGAACTGTTGCTCATGCAGCATCACGGGGTGGCAGAACATGCTCGGAGGAAAGCACTGTCTGCTCCGTTCTGCATGCATGAGCTCACAGATGCCTACGAGTGACTAGTGTCACTGTGTTTGACAGGGAAGAAAGAGTACGCCACCCCTATCACCCAGAGAGCATGGCCAGTTTTGCTCTCCATGGATGGCTGTGGCATTATCGGGATTTGAACGTGCAACGTCTGGGTGATAGTGTGAACGCTTTTCTGTTGCACTACTCTAGAGCCCTTGCTGGTGCTAAATTAATGTATTTGCTTTGAGTCCACCCTGTATTTCTCAATTTTATGTAGAAGTGCCCCAAAATGAATATTCATAAAGGCGAACTTACAAAACAGCATGCTATTTTGCTCATGCGAAAGACGCAATCCTCTCTAAACCCTGTTATTAAAGATGAGGATTGCGTAAAAGATAAACCTTTAGTAAATCAGGGCCCAAGTCTCACATCCCAAGACAAGTCTCAAGTCATAAATAAGTAAATCTTAATCAATTTGCAAGTGTAATGTACTGTATGTCCGATCTAAGTCCAAGTCCAGGGCTTGTGTATTACACCAGTGGTTAAAGCAGGGATACTTGTGGGCCATACAGATGAATGTAAATATTTGCTACCTCAATTTCCTTGGTTTAAAAAAGTCTGTAGTTTGCTTCATTAGCAAGGTGAAAAGTATACATTCCTATTTCTAGGAGCCGGAGAAAGAGATATTTACATGTTTAAGAAGAACATTTACCAGCATGGAAAACTGTAACTGGGAAAAACCTAAAGAAAAAGACATGACCAAAGAATGGGAGAAAAGAAACAGAAAGAAAACTTAATAAAAACAATGAAGTCCTCAGTAGCAAGTGGAAGAAAATATGAAATGTATATATTCTTTAGGAAGACAATCTCGATGGCTTTAGTATTAGTATACTGTAGTATTAATATCATTTGAGTAAGGAGATGCAAACCATTAAACTTTACGTAAACTCAGCCGTGACCAACTGTTCTGTTTCTTGTTTCTAGATGTCAACGAAGAGAAGGCATGGCGGAGCAGGTAAGAACCGGCTTTCTTTAACTTCGTCGAGCTGTGCTTACAGATGTCTTTTGACAACTGGTCTTAGCATAGAAACCATTAAAGTTGATGTGTTGGGTTCAAGTGGGAGCTTTTTCATCAGGGTTTCTCAACCTACGGCTCTTATTAGAAATCTAAAACCGTTAGCGGTTAAAAGGTTCCTTGATGGTATTTTCTCACAACTAGTTTATCCGTGAGAGACAAGAGAGGCCATGTGGGCGACACAGTGTTTAATCACATTACATGTGTGGTGTGAAGCGAAGAGAGCCTGAGCTTTCTCTGACATAATTACGTTACAAAAGTGTCCTATAAAGTGTGCAGATAAAGCCTGGATGATGGTGAACTTAAGACGGAAACAAGTTTCAGGCTTCAAAACTCATACTGTAAAAAGTTCTTTGGTTTATAACTTTATCCTTGGATGATCTGTGCACTTTTTGTTTTGTTTTTCTCTGGAATCTGGCTCATGTCTGGGTTAGTAAGGACAGACAGGGACAGGTGTCTGTGTGTCTGGAGTTTAGAGAATGAAGGAACATGTATCCCCCATTTATAGGCCTATCTCAGCGCACTTGCTTGGTGTGAGGTACAGTTTACATGTGTGTGTGTGGGGCGGCATACCAGAGCATTGTTACTGTTATGGCGATTTGAAATATTTGGCGTGGCATGATGTGGCCCAAGGGGGGCAGCTGCAAGATCTCGACTGGGTGTTCTGCGATTCCATTTTGGGCTCAAGTTGCTCTGTCACATGACCCCGAGGTCACGTAGCAATGTGGCACGAAGGTACATTATGGTACGTTGACACGTCTCACTTTCAGTCTCACGTCAGTCCTGCTGTAACTCTGTGGCCTGAATGATGGCCGGTTTGCACCGTGCAGGGAACAGCAGCAACAACAATGCGTGTCAAACTCTCAAACAGAGCGTTACCTCATCCTGGACTAGCCTGGAGTATGTATTCAAGGCTTAAAGGATCACTGACATTTTAGTAACACTTTAGTTAAGGGATATTGTACATACCACATTTATAAGCAATGCTGGAGGTCACATTGAAGATTTTTTTTTTTTCTCTATAGACTGACTTTGTCATTGGACAAAAGTGAGAAGAAGCTGTTATCTGAATATCATTACGTTGTATATGTGTTTGTTTGTTTTTGTTTGAAATAATTACCTTATTATAAGCTATAAGCTATTTGCAATGCGTATGAAGGTCTAAAGTAGGGACTCTTTAAATAAAGTACTACTGATAATCCTGTGGAAAAAAAAGCAATCAGATGGTTATCGTTGATTAAGTGGTCGCCATGGTGGCTATGTTGGGAAGTTGTCGTTAGAGGGTAAATCATCAAAATGACTTCATTTCACAGTGTTTATTTTGGAAAAGTGTTTTACCATGTGTGGGATGGTGCCGTTATCCATATTAACTGTGCATACTTTGGCCTGAAAGCCTCACTTGGTGTCACAACGTGTTATGTTCAGCCACGTGTTTCGAATCGAACAGCCACGCTAATGGCAAAAAAATAACGATGATGCCATAAAAAGTCCAAGCCTGTAGAGTTTGTGGCACATGATATAAAAATTCCCCTCTCATATTTTACTACTGAGCCATAGAGGCTGCATGATGTCAGCGTGCACTGCGTCCAGATGGCGAGCAGACGCTCCGTAGCACACTAATCGTCTCATTACAGCGGTGCTCTACAGTGAGAGCAGTGAAATGTACAGCGAAGGCTCCAGACCACAGCCGGAGTTACTCCGAGGTCGACCATCGGCGGTTAATAATCGGCTCTAAAATTAAAATATGGTATATACTTTAATCTGACATAAAGGCTGTTATTTAAGCTCATGCATTATGTAATTGATTAAGTTTGTGGATGAAAGCCAGGACACAACCAGCTAGTGATTTTCGACATTTAGTTGCCTTTTTGTCTTGTTTCTTAATCATTTCAGTCAAAAAGCAATTCTGTTGTAACTCTAACTCTAGTTATAGTTATATTTACCAACGTTATGTATTTATTTTTTGTCCATTGAGTATTGGAAGTTTTCCATCCATTAGATCCATTATATGAACGCTTTTCAAGCCAGATCAGTTTTTTTTTAAACGTAATACATTAAATTTTGAAGTTTCTTTTTTAAATTTCTATTTTTTTTTCTCTCCCATGATGTATATCTTATATATATATATATATATATCAACTCAAATTTTTTAAGTTGATAAATCAATTTCTTTAAGCCAAATACACTTAAATATAAGTTTGAGTTAAAATTTTGTTAT